>VUQG01034646.1:4417-20246 GCA_015106755.1 Etia nguti | reverse complement strand
ACCAAAGTTTTCATCTGATGTAAAATGTATAGAAGTCCATTATTGTATATAGTAACTATTAAGTCTAATATATACCCTGGTAAACTATAGTACTTTTTCCTCTGGGAAGGTACCATCTGTGCAGTCTGCAATTCTGCTGAAGAAAGATGATGAATCTATTTAAATATTGTAGAAAAATAATTGATTTCTGTGCATTTGTTTTACACATGCATTAAATTAAAGTCGATTACGTTGATTAAGCATCATGAGGCGGAGGGTGGGGGGTGGTTCCCTATTTTTTTTGCTGGGAGTTGGCAACCCTATTAGTTAGGTTGTTTAATATTTCTGCTAAGTACTCTTTAAAATACCAGAATAGGGAGGATGGTGTAGGTTTAAGTTTATTAGATTGATCAGTATTGCTGAACTATGAAATATTTTGGGTGCAGTGTATTTTTTGCATAAAGGTATAACAGAATAGCTTTAGTGTTTTGTTTTTTTAAAACTTGAGTATGAACTTATACAAAATGCAGCAAGATATTAAAAAAAACAGTTTTATTGATTATAAAATACACTATATCGGATTCATATCAGTATCAGCAGATATCCAAATTTATGATATCAGTATCAGACATAAAGTGGTATCGTGCCATCTCTAATAATTACAAGTAATCTGTTTGTGATAATACAGTGAAAATCACAAAATGGTGGTTGTTTGTTCCAAATGTGTTGCCGTCTGCAGTCAAGGCTGTACCTCACAGATCTGAAACAGAAAAACCACAAATACTGATGTAGCGGTTGCAGGACAACAATTTAACGGCAAAACAGAATAAGGGCAATCTTGCTTTGATATAGAAATAGAACTTAAATAGAATAATTTGGCAACCAGTTGAGTCCGATGAGTTGCAGAATGACTCAAACTGGTTGTTAGATGTTGTTTATAGATTAGATTAGACAACAGTTGCTTGCAAACCACTGAGTGAGTGAACTTTGTCCAAGCCAGACTGTGATCGTTTTAAGACGCCTCCCACCAGGTGACCTGTGCAGAGAGGTCAGCCACAGGTTGGGAATGTTACATGTGCAACCTCTAGACAACAAATTGGGCACTGCAACTGCCTGCAAACCAGTCCCAGAATGCAAAGGAATTCAATGCAATCCCTAGCTTCAGGCAGTTATTGACAGAAAGTAGAATTAAAATATTGAAGTATGAAAAACAATCCTCATACTTAAAATTCTGGTACTCCCTCCGGTTCATTTTCAGACTCTGAAAATGGGGAGCTATGTTAAAAAAAAAAAAAAAAAATGGTTATCAAAAGTTCCTAAACAGTTAATGGGTTCTTGTGTTAAAACACTTCAATCACATCTTGATTGTTTGATCTCAATCCTCTTGGTGGCCTACAAAGGCAAAAATACAGAAATTGCATAATTGTCCAAATACTTTTGGACCTGACTGCAGGAGTGTATTTTTCCAGGGAACAAACATCAGTGAAGTGTACCGTCACCTAGTTCAAACATGTAGTTTCTTATGTTGTGTTTTGGTGTCCTGAATGTTTGCTAATGAAATTTTGCATCTCAAACACATCCCACAAAATGCTATGTTTACAAAAAAAAAACACATAGTTGGGTGCTAAATTCTTTCAGATGAACTTCAAACAGAATTCCTTTTATGAAAAAAGTGCAGCAGAGCATCAAGTCATCAGATCCACTTGATGCAGCTGCTGGTTGTTAGAGCAGAAACACATGAGGTCACACATATTACTGCATGACATTTTCCCCATCTGAGAAAATGCTCTCCTCGGTATTCTGAGCTATTATGAAAATGTGTGCCAAGTTCAACTTGAGAGCTCCATGCTCTACAAATGGCCCCTTTGAAGTCATCCATTAGTGCAGGTCAGCAGATTATCAATTGATGCAATTGGAACACTGTTGAGTTCACACAAACAAGCAAAGATACACCAATGCAATTAAATTATTTGTGCACCATGGAGTGTAAAAATGATGCACGTGGAAACGAATGGAAATGTTTACATAAGATGTTTGGTTGGGTTTGAGCACTCGCCTCCAGCCGTGAGGCTTCAGATCAAAAAGTGACAAGTTTGGAGCGACTTTCACTTTTTACTAATGTCGTATCTCGCTGCATCACACTCACAGCTTTGGCTAAGCATTAATGCCCTGCTTGCCCTGCAGCACTCACCAGTCAAACATGGTGCAATATTTCAGGTTTGAATCAGCGGGAGCCGTTGTTGTGTCTCTTTATCTGCTGTTTGGTTAAAATTGTGTTGTATTCTAAAATGTAAAGAACTTCTGGGCTTTCCCAAAACAGCAGTGTTTTGGGAAATGCATTGTTTTTTGACAGTGTACAGAATGAATGGTGGCAGTTTGATGTTTCAAAAAATGTCCTCTTTCCTAACGTTTGCTTCATGTAAACCATCAAGAGGTCAAGGAAAGGTGTGAAGAAGAACTCATGTGGCCTTAGGAAAAGAGAACTGATCATAGAATCCAGCTGCTCTTGTACAATAATGTGGTGGCTTGCTGTGCTGAAGCTTTGACGTCATCGTAGCTACTTCACCTGCTGTGTTAGTTCAGGGATGCTGTATAAGAGCTGACATGCTTCTGAAAAATATCACCTGATTATTAAGAATAAATTATTATTAAGGTTTAAAAAAAGACTCATCTGTCATAATGTTGAAATGGTTTTATTGGGAAATATTTCTTCCTCCGCCTTGCTGTTCAGTCACATATAGCCTTCCCACTGAAGAGTTGATCCACTTTATTCCTGCCTTTATTAAGATTTTCATTATCTTTCTAGTAAAAGTAATGAATGATGAGCCTAAAGGCTGGCAATCCAGCAAAATGAAGATGTGACCTCATCCAGACTGAGATATGCATTTACACGATGTGCATCGCCTGTCAGTTATGTTGTTTCCATGAACGATCTGATGTATTGAAATGTAAGTTCACATTAGGAAGGATGCTCCAGTGTCTCCTTCGCTAAAGGAGATAATAAAGGATGCATTTAGGAACCTTTCCTAAACATTTAGAGAATTTGACCTGCCTAAGAATTGACTTTCATTTTTCCATCAGTACTGACGAATATCTTTACCACAGGATCATTTTTGTCATCTGTAAATTGCTGAATAACAGTATATTTACACTTTTCTTGAGTGTTTTATGTGCAATGCTGAACATTTCTATAGTGGGGGTTAAAGCAGCTGCAGTACGATGGGCCGCCTGCAGCTGGGCTTCAGACCCCGTGTCAGAAACAAGAAGAGCTCAGGGTAGGCAAGTCATTAAAAGTTAATAGAATCACCATAAATTTCAAATGAAGAGTTAAAATGCTCCTAATTAAGATTGCACTTAATTAGGAGCAGCCACTTTCATTTCACCCACTTTTCCTTTTTCATTATGTCATCAGCCACAACAGTGTAGCTGAAATCCCCCGTGGACTTCTGCTCTTGTGCAGCTGCTTCTGTCTGAAAAGGTCTGCGAGACCCAGAAATGAATCGCTGCATCAGTCGTGCAGAGCGCGGATAATGTGGCAGGAGACTTACGCACCGATCTGCTCTGAAAGTGTGGATCTGTGCAGGATCTGTGGGCTGTAATGATGCGCTTTGTCTGTAAGATCTGCAGCTTCAATCAGGCTCCAGCTGACTTTATGCCTGTGTGCTGTTTGTCATGCAGTTGTGTATGAGTCTGTTACTTCTTGCGCCTGTCTCAGGAGACCTACAGCTCATAGAGCTGTGTTTTCAGCCACCGATTATTTTAAATAGGCTCGCCGCTGCAGCAAAAACAGCCGGGGACTCTCAGATTGAGACAGATTAAACGGGCTGCACCTCATGTACATGGACCGGAGTGGGTGTGGTAATGACTTAAAGGGGGGAGGGTGAGTGATGTATTAGCTGCCCTCCCACCCGGGTCTTTCCACTCCAGCAAACCAGGCCTGTTTCTCAGCCAGAGAAGCTGACTGCAGGTAGGAGGCGACCAGTGTAACCGAGAGCCTTTGGTGAACATTTCCGTTCATCTTGATTATCTGAACCTCATCTGCCCCCCACGCACACCTAGACAAAGAAATACAATTTAAAAAACTCCCAGAGGAATGATGTCCTTCCAGGCTGGTCCAAAAAACCTGTTCTGATTCCACCTTAGCCTTATTTAGTGTCTCATTCACAGGATGGGATTGCTAACTATTGCCATTTCCCAATGTACACTTTCAAAATCTTACAAATAAAGCATAAATCCTGGCCTGGGGTCATTTAAAAATACATATAGACATATATTTCCCCAGGTATTTGGGTAAAATCTTGCACTACTGGTGTTGTTTTTCAGTTTTATTTGTCATAACTAAACAACAAAACCAATTTGACGGCATCAGTTATACAGTACGGATTAAGACTAGAGATAAAAGAAACCCATCCATCTTCTTACCCCGGGGTCCAGGTCACAGGGGCAGCAGTGCAACTGTTCTCATCGTTGTTGTTAATTTCATTAACACCAAAGCAGCTGAAACTGATTAAGAACCCCTTCTGCTACTTAAATGACCAGATGACTATCCCAGAAGTTTAACTGACTTCATGCTGTACTCTGATTAAAAAGCATTCCTTTCATTTCTTTAAGCAGTGTATTACTATCAAATTTCAGTATTATTGTAATGTAACACAGGTTACTTTTAAAGAAACGGTACCTAAACTGCAGGTGAGTCCAAATAGTTTAATTTTAAAGATGAAGAAAAGGTGGATGGTGGGGATGGTCACTGAAACATCGCTTCTGTGAAACCACTGCACTCGGTCATCATGCACATGTTTATATGATTTCAGTCACCTCAATTAAATCAAAAGTACTCAAAGTTTCTGCGAGCCAGAATGGAACTGAAAACCGTTCTGATCTAAATCAAAATGAAGTAGTCACAGTCCATCGCAGAAAGGTCGGATCATCTCTGAGTCTGAATTTAGATAATGTAATTTCAACCGTTTTAGATAATTTCCCAGTCCTTTCAGGCATTCATAATACTGTGTACACAGCGCATATTCAAAGAAGGCAATTGATTTACAAAACATCATTATGCAGCCGGGCAGAAGTTAACTTTGTTACAGCGGAGCACTTTAACAGGACACGCGACCGCGGTCGGTCTGCCCGCTCCCTGCTGCCAGCGAGAGATTAATGAGAGGAGGGAGGGACAAATAACAGAAAACACTCTCCATCCCCTGTACCTGCTTTCCCCACTGGAGCCTGTACTTAAAGCAAAGCTAGGTGAACTGTTGGGACTGTGTGATATGGATCACTGCCCCTGGGAGACAGTGTGGGGCCAGCAAGTGGAGTCTTGCAGCAGCACCACACTGGGCTGTAGAACCAAAAGCCTCTGCTTTATCGAGTCCCAGGAGGGGCGTAAGTGAGGCCGGCGCTGCCAGCAGCTCCAACCCAGAGGAGGAGCTTGACCTTCCTCTCCAGTCAAACCACCAGCACTCACCAACTCCCAGAATGCTCCCTGTCAGATGTTGCTTACTCGTGGCTCGTAGATGCAAATTCCATCAGTAAATTTGGCAAAGCCATAACTGTCTCCGAATTTGAAGTTGGAGCTGCTGTCATTTTTTAAATTGCTAAAAAAATTTAAATGTGCGCCTGTGTTTTTGCCCTTGTTCTGTATTCACTGGTTTTGTGTTTTGAGAATCTTTTTCCCTTATAAAAGAGATCCAGACACTCTGCCTCCTCCTAAAACGCCATTAATAAATTATTTATCAAACGTCTCATTGTGCCTCTGGGGAATTGTTCTGAATAGGACTAAAAATAGAAAGTCAGACCTGAAAGTTTCTTAGAAAAAAAGAAACTTCTTTTTAGCCACCCTCATCCGCGAAATATGATATGTAGTTTTCTGGCTGTTGGAGTATTGTCATTAATTTGAAACGCTGCTTTCTGGGCCCCCCTTTTTCAAAGTGACCTTTCAACTACACTTACTACCTTGTCTGCTCTTGGGAAAGTTAAAAAAAGATGATATATTCCTTCACTTTGAGCCAGTGGTAATAGTATGAGCAGATTGAAGTTCCAAATGGCAGCAGGATATAAAACAAAGGAGTGGAAGTAACTAAAGGGGACCTGTGTTGTGCTTTTGATTGATTGATTGATTGATAATACTTTATTCATCCCGAGGGAAATTGGGTTAAGGCTGCCAGCCTTGCCAGCGCCATCTTCCTACTCTTACAATGGTGGTCGTTCACAGTAAACATGGCCAAAGTTTCATACAATTGGCTGAGCCAGAGATTTAATCAGATTTGTCTGGTTAAACCAGGGGTGTCCAACTCCAGGCCTCGAGGGCCGGTGTCCTGCAGGTTTTAGATGTGTCCTTGATCCAACACACCTGATTTAAATGGCTAAATTACCTGCTCAACATGTCTTGAAGTTCTGCAGAGGCCTGGTAATGAACTAATCATTTGATCCAGGTGTGCTGACCCAGGGTGAGATGTAAAACCTGCAGGACACCGGCCCTCGAGGCCTGGAGTTCCCCACCCCTGGGTTAAACTATACATTCACAAGGCTGATGAGGTGTTATCGCAGCATGGTCACCCAAGTTTGTGAATGAACTTGAGAACGAAGGAATGCAGGATTTTGAAATGGAAAGGTCAGAGGTCAAATTTTCTGAAAACCATACAACAATACCACAGGTGTATCTACTAGGAGGCTGAGAGGTAGCGCCAGCAGCCACCAGTAGTTTTCAAAAAGCTCCAAATGCTCAGTTTCAGGTTTTCAGCCTAAACTTGACTCAGAATAGACGTCCGAGCACTAAAGCTCCACCTACCTGCTGTTGAAACTTTGAGTCTCTGAGGGGCAGCCAATCAGAAGATAGGTGCTTTTGGCTTAAAGGCAGGTAAAACAGCTTGTTTCAAACAGAGGATGAAGGGAGGAGTACAAGACAAATGCAGATTATTTTTGAATGTTAAAATATTCCAGTGCTACCACAGCTTTTTTTTCTTTTTCTGTTGCTGTTTGTAACTC
Organism: Etia nguti; assembly: GCA_015106755.1. Classification (NCBI taxonomy): domain Eukaryota; kingdom Metazoa; phylum Chordata; class Actinopteri; order Cichliformes; family Cichlidae; genus Etia; species Etia nguti. The sequence continues at coordinate 13,286 of VUQG01034646.1, read as the reverse complement.
TAAACAGATTTTTGTGGAGAAAGGATGCTCCCTTTTAGCATCCTAAACAGTCCGTGTCAGTCAAAAAAAACCCGATATGACGTTTGCCATAATGGTATCTTTTAATAAGCCAAAAATCTCCCACAGAAATGTCTACACATCTCTTTGCCTGCATGTCATCTCCTGCAGCTCCAAACAGCTTAGGACACCTTTGGAACTCTCTTGAATATCAGCAGAGATTGGATTAATTTCCTAAGGCTGAAAACTTGGATCGGATATGAACCGCTAATAAGTTTTTGGCAAGAAAGTAATGCTTGCCTTCCCTCTGAAACTTGATAAATCTTTGTGTGTTTTCACAGTTCGCAAAGGGAACATAGAGGAGTCGCTTGGTGCTAGACCAAGATGGTACCAGCTAGCACAGGCTTGGAGGCTTTGCAGCTCCTGGAAAACTTACAACTTATTATTTGCTCACCCATGTCCATGCACACAAACAGAGATCACATTTTGCAATTGTTTCACATTTTACAATGAGCGCAGTTCTTGACCCACAAATGCACAGATTAAATTTGTCTTCAGCACAGATGAACTTCAAAGCAAAGGGCAAATCCTGTATCTATGACATTATAGTCTGTATATATAGATGGATGTTGTCACTGCAGAGTCAACCATCGCCACCCGAACCAGTCACGCAGATGTAGGCCCCTGTCTGAACCTGGTTCTGCTGGAAGGGCGTTTTTCCTTCCCATTGTCACCAAGTGTTTGCTCATAGGGGGTTGGCTGATATTCTCTGTATTATTGCAGGGTCTTTACCTTGCAATATAAAGCAAATGAGGTGAGCATTGTTGTGATTTGGTTCTATATAAATAAAATTGAATTAAACTACACCCACTGGTTAGTGAAGTCCACTTATAGTGTTTTGGTTGTTGTCATCTTGGTGTTTTGAAAATGGGCAAAGGGGGGAAGTGATCTACAAAACAAACATCATGTTATACTCAATAGGACTTGAAACTATTAATTGAGGCCGTGAACTCACCAGTGTTACCTGAGGTCATCAATCAAGAGAATGGGGAATCATGACCAGCAGAGAAGATGCAGGTTTAAAGATTCTACAACCAGAAGCTGTATCCAGTACCTGAAACCATTGTCATTCCAGGGAGTCAAATACTAATACTATATCAAAATGCGCTGGCACCTCTGAGACATTCTCACTGTGTTTAATGCTGGTGCCACGATGCCCCGATGGTGCTAACATTGAGTCCACATGAAGAATGCAGGTGCAGATAGCTGTTAATGCCCTTGGTGTGTGTTTCTCCTTTTAATCAGGTTCAGACGCTAACCTCGTTATTTAGCTCCAGGAAAAGCTCATGATTTGGGCTAAAATACACCCGTTCTCAAGATTACCAAAGAAAAGCCAGACCATCAACTGGTCAAGTCCAGGCGGCCATTACCAGTCCTTTATGGGATGACCCCATACTCTGTTATAATTCTAGAGGCTTTGGAGTAGTTTGTAGTATACAGAGCAGGGGAGATGACCTCAAAGCTCCCCCGAGATGTTTACCTTCTCCTGTAATCTGTGAGAGGAGTGCCACCCATATTTATGGCTCAGACACACACACACACACATACACACAGAGAGAGCTGAGCTAAATTCGGCCTGTCATATAAAAAGCTGTGGTTCTTGTTGTTGTGCTGGTTTATGGGACCGAGTGATTCGAGCCACAGCGGTGCAGTGGCAGCTGGAGAGTCTTCAGTCCGCCTTAAAACAGTGTCATTTTCTATTAACCTCTGGGTGAGGCTATTTAAGGTGTCCTGAAAGCAAATAACCACTATTGTTTGTATTTCTCTTCAGCCCGTAGTTGTGCCTGACATTTCTCCTTCGTTCAATATGCCCTTTTCTTGTAAACGCTGCTTTACCGCATTTAGCGCTAAATTGAATTTTCACTTGCAAATAATAATCATTTTGTGTCATTGCTGAAGAGTGCAGTACAAGACTGATTTTTGATTGTATCACAGGTGGATGAGAGTGCATGCTGTGGATGCTTTTCATTGCAATGTGGGAATGCCTGAAGGCACTGGAGCAGGGACTTTTTTAGTACCATTAAAGCTGTTTAACTGCACGTTGCATTTTTTTTTCTCTTGTATTTCTGTGTTTCCTTCCCTTCATCCATCCTTCCAGTTTTCTTACACTTTGGGTCAAGAGTAGTCTGCTTAATAGATGCCTCCTGCCTCCATCTCCTGCTCTTTTGGAGCTTTACCGAGGCGATCCCAGACTAGCGGAGAGTCATCAACTCTCCAAAGGTTATACTGGTCTTTCCTGAGGTTTCCTCCTCGTTGGTAATAAAGAAAATACCTCATTTAAGAGGTATTTTGTTTATGGCCGAAACACCGTTTAAATAAACCGCCTCACGTTCATGAAACACCTGAACTTGGCTACCCATGATGCAGGGGAGAAACGGACCTCCTGAGTGACTGAGCTCCTAGCCCATCTTTGACAGTGGACCCAAAACCACTTCAAGAAAACGTCATTTCCAGTGCTACCTGTTCAATTCACAGTCATCATCGGGGGGCGCTGGAAGAGCTCACTGAGTGGAGTGGGCTATGACTCATATGCTGTAAGGCTCTTGCAGAGGCTGCTTTTTTAGTCTGCTGATGCTGTCAGGTCAGTACAGGCTGAAAAGCTCCCCAAATATTTAAAGTGATTGTCAGCGATGATGAGTAAACCTAACTCTCTGCTTAAGACACAAAGTTTGTTTTTGATCTGTGTCAATAAGCATTTGTAACTTTTTGTGCCCTGATGAGTTGGAAGTAGAAGAAAAGGGGGGAAAAGCCAGAAATCATTTAGACTTAGACCTCTCATTCATTTTTCAGTCACTACCCACAGTTTGTGGCCATATTTGAGGGTAAGACTGACCAATCAAATGACAGCTGTGCCTTGAGGCTCAGCTCGCTTTTGATCCGCTTGTCAATCTCACACTCTACTTTTCCCCAACTTCAGAGCAAGAGCCCAAGGTAGCTCAACTTTTTGAGGCAACAACTTATCCCCAGCCCAGAGCAGAAAATCCACCTGATTTTCCGATTGAGCACCACGGCCTCAGATACGAAGGTAGTTTTAACTTTTTGTTCCTGCCACTTTGCATTCAACAGATGGCTCGGTGACACTAACAGGACCACATCATCTGCAAATCACACAGACGTGAGACCACTGATGGTGTAACAAGCTACTTCTAGGCTGCTCTAAAAACTCAGTCCATAAAAATACATAAACCGAAAGAGTCCAGCTGTTCAGCTGGAATGTGAACTGAGTTCTTGCTATAGTTGCAAATGGAGCATATATATTTGACATCCCAGATTACAATATTATGGCACTAGATGTTTTATTTGGTGCATTTTTGATATGGAACCTAACCGAGATGTGTATTGAAAATGTTATAATTACTGGATCTTTATTAAGGTTTTAATCCAAAGAAATGGTGGACAGTTTATGGGAACCTAAGCTGGTTAACTAAGCTATTAACCTTTCAACTTTATTAAAAAATTGCATTTAAATTTATATCACATGCATACATTTTAGGAGGCAGAATCTTTCCTAAAAGCAGGTCTTTACATTTTTAAACTCTTTAAGTGATTTTTTTTTCCTGGAAATGCAATTATAACTATTTCAGCAGGTAAAAAAGGACAGGCTACAATACGAGAGCATTTTCTCTTTGCAGATAGCATTTTAGTCATAATGCATTTGAAGATAAACATTCCTGGGTCTGCTGTGAACTGCTGGTGAGAGTGACAGGAGAAAGAGCCGTAATTTTCCCTCTGATTGCAGTCTGCCTTCCTCCGAGTAGCATTGATAAGCTTTTTCATGGGTGGAAAAAAGGTGTGGGCTGGGAGAAATGTAAAAAAAGAGAAGATGGAGTGGAGGAGGAGCAGGTGCTAATGGAGCAGATGATTATGGCTGATGCCTTTGATTACAGATAAAAGAACAAACAACATTATTCTTCTTTTTTTTTCTTCAATGTTTGTCCATCTATAATTTTACCATGATGTTGGATTGTGATATTTCTGGCTTCATAGAGTCACAGCTATGGTTCTGATACACACACTGTTCAGCCTCAGGCTCAGGTAAAAGCATGAATAATATGCAGTTTTCTCATTTTCATGGTAATGTTTGAAAACAGGCGCTATGAAAGGAGGGTGTCCTCTCCTAAATCCTTAGTGTACCAGTCAGTATTCATTATATAAAAACTTAAACTGAAATGAAAAATCAGCTTGATGATGTGTAGCGCCAAATCACAACCACAGTTCCCTCAGTGAGCTTTATATTGTAAGGTACCGATCTTGCAATAATAAAGAGAAAACAGAGAAAACGCCAACAATCATTTGACCCCCTATTAGCAAGTGCTTTGGGGAACTAGGCTCAGGGAGGCGCAGGCATCTGCCATGACTGGTTGGAAAGTGTTTGGTTAAGAAGTGGAACGACTCTTCTAGATTGCCTCTAGTGTTACGCTATCAGCTAGCTAGCTTGGTTAGGAAGCTACATCCACAGACAGCAGATGTGCATGAGACAGATGTGCATCTGCTCGTTAGCGTTAACATACTAAAACCTCACTCACCAAAACTGGGGCAGAAATGCACACAATACAATTAATCTCACTTGACTCTTTATTATTTTTCTGAATGACTGAATTATACTGAATGACTTTAAACTCTAATAAAATCAAATGGTGTGAGTTTTAAAAATAAAGTTGTTAGTTACTTGCCCCAGAACTCTGAAGCATATGATCTGAAGAAAAAAAAATGTTGAAATTAAGCTTTAAATGGAAATTAAGTTTTTACTGTTAAACTTTCATAATACTGTCCATCCAGTTTTACTGCAATGGCCAAGTGAAATGGATGATACAGAGCTGCTCGACTTTTCCACTCCAAATACCACTCCAGTTTTGGCAGCATTAACAACATCAGTGGCTCACAGTTTTTTATCACTGCACTTGAATTGAAACAATTCAATACATTAAATAATTCTTTATTTAGATATTCTTTGAAATATGCATCTCTCTGCAATCTTGCTTTAAGAAAGTTACAGTAATACCTGACAAAAACAGGTACAGGTCATAAGAAGGTGGAATTTTGACTTTAAGAACAAGTTTAAGTAAAGTAGATTTAAAAGAGGGGAAAAAAAGAATAGCAGTCAGGGTCGAGGCTCACAGGTTTTCTTCATTCAAGTCCAGCTTCTTCCCCCGTGAATTAGTCCCAGGCTGCATCCAAACAGCCCATTCTTGCCACTAGAATGCAGAATTGGATACTTGGCGGCATTAAATCCCATCCTGTTGATGAGATCTGAGTTACTGACTCGCACTGGGGACAATTAAACCCCTGCACCTTCAGCAGCCTTTACTGAAAGGTCATCAGAGAGAGAGATGGAAGAAAGTGCCAAGAAAGAGAAGGGGAGAGGGAGAAAAAAAGGTCGACCCGACACCTTTGCCGGTCTGTTTTCACAGTTCACATGCAATTCATTTCAGCTGAATTAAAGTAATGAGAGAGGGACAATAGGCAAGCCGTGCATTTTAGTACTGTGAAATGGAGTTACAGATGAAGAAACTAATTATATTTGAGGCAGAGTCTGCTAAATTCATGAATTCAGCACTCAGGGGATGACTAATAAACCTAAACTTCAAGATTTTATAGCCCCTAATGGGAAAATTAGCTCGCTGCAAGACATCTAACAAAATGCATAATTACAAAACACGAGGAGATAAAACCACAAAAGCACACATAAATGAAAAAGAATGGCCTGGCGGGTTGCTGGCTGAGAGATGTTTAAATCTTGCCCTTAACGTATTAAATGCTGGTCTTGCTATTTAACTCCCAAAAACAACAATCAGAGGAATTTAATGAACCCAAACTAAAATAAGTACATGGAGATTTGTACACACCTACCACTGCTAAGGGTGCTGATGGATGACTGTACTTTATTTCAAGTTTATTTCAAAACTTGCTCTTAAATGCAAACTTGGAGAGACATAAATTCCAACATTTAATTGTGGTAATCAAGTAAAACACTCTGGGGGCATTTATACTTCCAAAATCAGGATAGATTACAAAGTTTTATTTCATGAAAAGACATCAAAACACAGAACATGAAAGCCATTTCAGGTCAAGAACACCACAGTCAAAGAAAGAGTGTTCTTTCCACCTGCTTTCATTTAGTAGAGCTCTGTTTCCCCATCCTTTTAAAGTAGGGAGAGCGGCATCAAGACCCCTGGTAGAGAAATCAGCATGTAAAAGTAGCTGGGGTGGAGATGGGTTGCAAAGTGGCTTGCAAAGGCTGCAGTAACTGAAGGAAAGCTAAAGCAGTTTAGTGCATCCTATTTGCCAAAAGTAAGAATATCAACTGAGCAGTCAAGCTGACATCACAGGCCACATGCTGTTGCCATGGCAGCTGTTCAGTCTTGGTGTTTAAAATTGTGAGGTCTAATAATTACGCCCTAGTGCAGGAACCTCAGCACCATTACTGGAAGGGTCCCCTTTTTTGTTATAAACAACAACTTCTTTTGACTTGTACACTCTTGGAAAATAAAGAAATAAAGTACTTTATTTTATACCGACAGTGGTCTAGTCAGTGGGACCATACCCTCTAAAATAGAGATGTGGTAACACTGACAGGCGGTACTTATGTGTATCCCTGTGGTTTATACCTCTGGTGACAATTTTGTTCCTTAATGTAACTGTACAAAAACCGACTTTTTTAGAGGACACACCGTGGGGTGAAGGGAATTCATTCATACGTCCAGTCTCTTCCTCTTATCCTTATCAGGGGGCTGGAGCCTATCCCAGCTACCATAGGGCGAGAGGTGGGGTACACCCTGGACAGGTCGCCAATGTGCATCAACCTTACAGCATATGGGTCGCCTCTGTCAGAGGTTTGAAAGGGAATTTATTTGATGTATTATTCATGTATCTACATGAAAACTGAGCTGCATTTTTAAAGCACTTATCTAGTCTCACTGACCACTCAAGCCTGTATTTATCTCACATCTGCACCAGTGGTCAACTTAGAGTCACAAATATCCCCATCATGCACGTCTTTGGGAGTGTGGCAGGAACCAGTGCATCCAGAGAAAAGGCACGAGGCACAGGGAGAATAAAGGCCCAGAATCTGCCAAACTTCCAACCACCATATAATCATTCCAAATGCAGCACAGAGTGTGTTAAGTGCTTTTCATTAAGCTTAAATAAGCAGGTAAACCTTGAAATTCACAAATAAGCAAATTTCCTTACTATAACTTCTTTTTGTGTTTGGTCAAAAACAGACTGATTTGTGATACTGGAACTAAAACAGTAAAATTTACTTCTTTTTTAGTCCTTCAAAGATAAACTTAGTTACCGTCATCCATCCATCCATTCATTATCAGGTGTCGGGTTGCAGCGGCACCAGACTAAGCTGGTATCCCAGACATCTTTCTCACCAGGTATGCTTTCTGCTTCCCTGGATCCCTGGAAAAAACCTCCAAAGGAAGGTGCCCAGGAGGCACCCTGGGCTCCCAAACCACCTCAACAGGCTCTTTTAGACTCCCAGGCAGCGGCTCTAGTCAAAAGTCCCTCCAGATCTCTGAGCTCCTCACAGTTTCTCAAAGGCTAAGCCCAGCCTCCCTACAAAATACACTAATTTCAGCTGCTTGTATTCGTGACCTCACTCTTTCAGGATTCATGACCATAGGGGAGGTTTGGGATGTAGACTGACTAGTAAATCAAAAGCTTTGCATTTCAGATCAGCTCTCTCTTCACCAGTCGGATACATTACTACATTACTGCATTACTACGGATACATTACTGCTGAGACTGCACCCATCCGCCGGTCCAACTCACACTCCATGTTCCCATCACTTGTAAAAATGATCCAGAGATACTTGAACTAGTTACTTCAATGTAATGTAAATGTGTGTAAATTGTAACTGTATGGATGGACTGTTACTACACCACGTTTCTCAGTAATAGTGGTATCTCAATCCAAATACTAGCAGTTCTTTTCAATTGTGTGCTTCACACATGTTCATTGCTGCAGTCTAGCTCAAATATTTCAGTGCAACTCATTTGAAGGCTAGAAATAGATTGAAAGATGTAAACTGTTGGTTATCATCAACGGAAACCAATACGTCCTGATGAGGTAGCCTGGGTGGACAATGATGCGCGGTTTACGACACAAGATTACATTCAATAATCACTGATTAGCACATTCAGTCAGGTGAGGAGACTAGTGGGTAAAATTACCTGTAGCTGCGATTTGTGGTTGGAGTAAAACGGCTTTTGGCACTCCATATCCAGTAATTGACACCTGCACCAAACAAGACATACAGAGGTTAAACAGGACAAGTAAAAAGACGGAGCCTCATCAGACACTGACAATCCATATGAATTTTTCCCTTAAAGTATAATTATTTAGGTCTTCTTAAAAACGTACCGGGTCAAGACATTAACTGTTGTGGAATAAAGCACGGCGGCTTAAATAATCAGCAGCGTGCTGATTGATTAGCACATGCATAGATTAGCTCCGTTCATACCGGCACGTGCAGGACTGGAGGTAGAAATGTGCACAAAAATGCACATTTCTAGTTTGGTATTCATGACAGTAATTTTAATACATTTGCTCAAATTATAAATAAAAGAAGTATCTGTGAGCCTTTTTTTAGGGTTTCATTCTCTTGTTTTTATCACAAAAATGATTCCTGTCATATGTCTAATGGTGTGCTAGGAGATGAGTCTAACATGTCAGCACAGGCTGAATGTGATTAATTAATCTCTTGGCATCTCAGTGCTAATAAGTGAATGAATCTTTGTTTTTCTGCCCAAGGACTTGTACTTTTTTATCGTTTTTTTTTTTTTTTTTCTCCCCCTGTATTTT
>VUQG01034645.1:17873-40681 GCA_015106755.1 Etia nguti | reverse complement strand
GAAGAAAGCAGTCTTACATATTTGTTTAATATGTGCATTGAAGGACATATCCTGGTCAAAAATGACTCCAAGGTTCCTCACAGTGTTACTGGAGGCCAAGGTAATGCCATCCAGAGTAAGAATCTGGTTAGATACCATATTTCTAAGATTTTCGGGGCCGAATACAATAACCTCAGTTTTATCTGAATTAAGAAGCAGAAAGTTAGCGGCCATCCAGGTCTTTATGTCTTTAAGACATTCCTGCAGTTTAACTAATTGGTGTGTGTTATCTGGCTTCATGGACAGATAGAGTTGGGTGTCATCTGCATAGCAGTGAAAATGTATACTATGTCTTCTAATGATACTGCCCAGGGGAAGCATGTATAATGTAAACAGAATAGGTCCTAGCACTGAACCCTGTGGAACACCATAATTGACCATAGTGTGTGAAGAGGACTCTCCATTTACATGCACAAATTGGAGTCTATTAGATAGATATGATACATTCATTTTTGATGGTTAGGGTTAGGGTAAGCAGCTAGGGAAAGCATTATGTCACAATTAGATGTCCTCACTAAGATAGCTAAATAAGTGTGTGTGTGTGTGTGTGTGTGTGTATAATATATACACATTAGAAATGTACCGGGTTACGTTGCCATGGGAACTTATGCTGTAAACCATTTTAGATCATATTCATACAGAAGGCATGAAGCCTACTGACCAATAGATTCTCTGGAAAAAAAAACCCCATCCCCATTCCTGGAAGATCCCTACACCTCTGTGTGCGGATAGCAGGAGGTGTACAGTTTCTTTTAAAGCTTTTGTTCCTTTTTTCATGTTGATTTGAAACTATTTTAATACAATTTTGTTGTCCTATGAGCATTATGAACTTAAAACAAAGCAGCTATTTGTACTTGCTGGCCTCATATCAAATTTGCATGTTGACTAAGCCTATTATTTTTTTTAATATGAATTCTTGCTTAGAGCAATTAGAGCAATTACTTGCTCTGTGACCAATAAGCACCACCCAGGCTGTAGCTAGAAAAAAAAGTTCTTTTAGACATTAATTTAATGAAATTCTTCATTATAACCCATCAGATTGCACTGTGTTTTAATAATAAAGTTGTGATGTTGAGTCTGTGTTTTTGCTGGCTTTCTCTCCTGGCTTCAAATAGGTCAAACTTTATTCATAAAGTACATTTTGTCTGATCTTACTGATTCTCATACATACATACAGTGCACTTAATGCTAAATACTGTACAGCACTTTTCCCCTCACACACACTCCCACTGTTACTCGTTTGCAGCAGCTGTGTAGCTTCTGTATTATGTGTATAACCTCTTCATATTTTTTTAATATTACAGTTTTACTTTCCTTTGTAAAATCACTTTTATCCATGTTTGTTAGTGGTTAGATAGTGCCAGCTCATCTCTTTCATATGAACAATGCAAGGGAAACCTTAGTTTAACTGAGCTGGTAATCAGCTTCATGTGACCCCTTATCCTGAAGGCAGATGTTAGGATAAATGATTCCAGATAATAGAAAGATACCTTGAATATGCAGAACTTGCTTCATAGAACATCCTGTGTACCTGTGAACCAAACTTGGCTCACAGGTACATTTTGGGCCCATTAAGAACCTGTCAATTTTAATTTCATGAGAGTAATGTCTAATTTATATCCATAAAACTTAAATATTATGTTCTTATCTGTATCTGATATATCATAACGTCATCATGCTGTCTGGCGACCTACTAACAGTGATCCATATTGTAGAGTTGGACATCAGCTTGGGCATATATATAGTTACTGTAATAGACAGGTAAAGTCAGTTATAGTCAGAAGAAGGAAGACAACATATAAAATGAACTACAGAGTTATAATTTCAGTTACAAGGCTTCCTGCAAAAAAAGAGCTTCCACTCGAATAAAAACATGTGACCAAATAATCAAAACCTGGGAGTGAATTGTATCTTTTGAAGCAAATACATGTTTATTATTAATTCTGTATATTTTCTCATCCTGTCTCTTGCTGACATAAGCAATGGAGTCATATGATGATTTCTCTTTGGAGACTGAATTTGTTGATGGAAATAAATCTTACTCATACATTGATGCCAATAGGTTTGTTAGTCCACAAACAGCACTGGGTACTGGAGGTGGAGACACCTACCCCCTTGTGACATATGATCATATCATATCTTGACCTTGCTACACATAAAAAGTTCTCCAGATTGAAGTTTGATGTCCTGCAACGAGGGAATATCTGGGTTTTTATATTAAGCCAGCTCTAGGAGCGATAATGATATCAGGCAATGAGCCAAACAGAAACATGAGTCACCATGTGGAGTCAGCAGGACCTTACTCTATGTTTTAATGTTTTAATAAATGTGCCACAAGTTCAGAAACAATCATTTAGCAGCTGTAAACACCACTCTGTATACTGTCCTTAAGGGATTTACATAAAAATAAAATGGTTCAAAAGTATTATGAGAATAACAGGCTGAAGTCGGCTTCTGAAAACATCCCGGCATCTTGTAAGGTCTCGGCAGCCGGTGTTATAAACTCAATTAATGGTAATCCTTTTCTTGAAAAGTACTGCTTGTTGTTGACGCGCACACTATGGCGCCTCTCCTTCGACGTTAGTGCAGCAAAGCTCACAGCGAGTCACCAAAATCCCAAAATGCACAAAGTGTACCAGTCTTTGCAAAACAGGCAGGAGACTAAACTGAAACTTCTTCGATTAACAACTTGGGGTTTTTAGGCTGCCACCCAAGACAAATCCCAACTTCTCTGTCAGAGATCCAGTTCTCCTTATCGAAGTCTATATCAGCAGTTTGTGCAATCCTATTCCCCAACAGTACCTTTGAGCCCCTTTACCAGAATTTCAGTCGTATTTCATTTATATCTTTTTAACTGAAGCAAAGTTTGTGCAATCCATGTGCTGATCTCTAAAGTCTGTCAAGTGCTGGCTTTCCTGGAAAGGAAATAGGGAGTACTGAAAGCTTAAAAAGAAGATAAGCTGCCAAAATGGATAGACTTCTGGATGAATATGTTCAGAGTCCTGCTGGTATCATCCTTTGCCTTTTGTTGTCAGTTACATTAAATATGGTAAAAAAAAAAAAAATGTATTCATAAATAGTGTTGACAAAGTTTTTCTTCTGTTTAATGTTAGTTTAAATATCAAACATTTAGCATTAATCATAATGTATGAATTTTTGATTTTCTTTTTTTCTTAAACTAACTGATGTTTTAAATAGCATACAGTCAACATAACACACATCCAGCTTCAGACAGCATCGACTGTCTTTTTTAACTATGCAGGATAAACCCTTGTACATTCAGTTCCCTGAGACAAATAGTGTAGTTTTAACTACACGTAAGAAATAACACCCATTATTGACTAGGAATGTTTTTTTAGAGGATTAATTAATAAGACTCTGGTGTCTTTTAGTATCACAGTATGCATGGTATTTATATTGCCACAAATACTACTACTACTACTAGTACTACTACTATAATAGCACTATAATAATGTCATGTCTGGTTGTGCAGGTATTTTGCATAGTACCTAATATATCCGTAGAACACTCCCTACATTTGCTGTTTCATAACCTGAGCAGTGAAGTGATGAGCTACACTTTGGAAGAAAGTAATCCTGACATTTTGTGAAATAAGCCTCTTGATAGAGTGCTCTGCACTGAGCTGCCTGCCATGGGATTTAAGAAGTTTTAAACTAATACTCTGTCATATATTTCCCACGTCTCACCAAGTTTTTTCCAGAATGTCTTATATAACACTTAGCATGCACTCGAATTAGTTTTGTTTCTTTATAGTTTGTCCAGAAGTCTTCATTTTATATATGCTATATATATCCTGACATGTATTTTAGTAAGGCTTGAGCGTAGGTGGTGATTGCGCCATAGAAATGTTTTGCCAGATGTATTACCTGTCTGTCTAGCAACCTACAGTTTCGAATGAGCAACAGACTAGAAAAGGGAAAAAAAATGACAAAATCTGTTCAGAGAGAGAGAACATGAGAGAGAACATGTCACAGTATTGGGTCTGTCGTAGCAGATGCCAACGAGACCGGATTTTGCATGATGAGCCAGACAGACAAACAGATGGACAAACAGACAGATGGAGTGACAAGGTGAAAACACACAAACACGTGCAGTCATGTGACTCCATCTGAACTTTGTGTAAACCACTAGACCACAAAGCCACTAGTGTGCAATACTCAGAGAAATTCCCCCCAAAATCGTCACATCTCCGACTCTACAGGACTCAGTTAGCACGTTAAATATTAAAGTTCGTGACAGTGCAATTAGAAAAAGACTAAACAAGTGTGGCTGATTTTGGAATGGTTTTCAGAAGCAAACCTCTTCTCTCTATAGAAAACCTGGCAGCATGGGTTAGGTTTGCACAAGATGAGACCAAACTGGAGATGAATGGCACCAATACACAACACAAACAAGCTCATATCGACTGTCAAGCAAGGTGGTGGACAGTTGATGACTTGGGCTTGTTTTGCAGCCACTTTAACCTTTTTCTTTTTTTTTTGGATACAATTAGAACACATTTGATGTGATATTTACAATACTTACAATACTAATACTTACTTGTTCAATGGTTGGGGAGCAGTGATCACAAGAACTTATTTTAATCTTCCTAAATGAGATATCGTGTGGCTCAACAATCCTGGACCTGGGCACCTTGCTGCAAATGCAGCCAAACTATTCTAGAGTCAAATGTGAAGCCATCTTTCCGACAGCTAAAGCTTGGCAGAATTTGGGTCTCGCAGCAGGACAATGATCCCAAACACAGCAGCAAATCAACAACAGAATGACTGAAAAAGAAAAGAATCAAAGTGCTGCAGTGACCCAGTCAAAGTCTAGACCTCAACCTGATTGAAATGCTGAGGTGGGACCTTGAGAGAGCTGTGCACGATCATGTGCTGCTATCTAAAACAATTATTAGCAAATGCAGTCACAGTCATAGCTAAACTCATTTGTATTATTAGAGCTACTGCCTCGTATCCTCTTTTACTGTGTTGAAGTTGTACGGTTAGTTTGCCTTATCCCAGCAGCAGCTGTTGCTTCACTGCTGTGATATGTATAATAACTGTCAAACACTCTGCTGTCTCTACATTTAAATACATTACGCATAAAAATGTTGTAAAAATTGTATAACAAGGAAGAAACCTATTCAACTTGGTAGCTTGTTATATTCATATCACTCATTCTTGGAGCCGTTATTATGTTGTACTAATTACAAGACTACATTGGGAATAGACATGAAAAGGTAAAACTAATATCAGCATTTTTAGCTGGAACTATAGACTATAAATGAATATTTTGCAAACCCCATTTAAAGTCTGAGTAATTGTTAATCATTTTCGCTCCGCTGCCTGCATAATTAATGTAGACAGCAATGGCGCTGTTAGATCTATAAATTATACTATTGTATACTGCATAGCCTTATCTATGATAAATACATTATTAGAGTTTGATTGAAGCTTGGTCAGTTTCAGTGTTGTAAACTTTTACTCACAGTGAATGTCACATGCGAGATGAAGCTCGACAGTGACATTTGTCAGTTTTCCAGCTGGAATCAGAAAAGATAAAATAAAAATTAAATAAAAAAAAGAAAATTGTGAGAAGCAATCAAAGGAGCAATCAGATGATAAACACAGTAAGCATGTATGGGCAGATAATAAGTGACTATAAGCACTAAGCTAACAATGTGACCTGTTTTCCACAAAACAGGTCACATTTTGTGAACCTGTTTTGTGTACATGTGTTGTGTTTGTCTTGGGACTCAACAATCTTGTTGAGTCCCAAGATTGTGGAGACAATCTTGGGACTCAACAGCTTTTTACTAACTTTGCCTCTGAGGGCAAGAGGTAGTCACAGTATCAGTCTGGCAGCTGACAGATATTACTCGTCCACGCAACAGTGGTCATTTTCCAAATGCAAATATTTTATTGCAAGAAAATAAGGGTGAAATCGTCAACCAATAGCTAATGATTTCATGATTGCATTTTGGCAAGTGTGTTCCCTTTTTTGTTTTCCAGACGGGCCGTTTGCCTGCATCTAAACAAAGGTCAGCGTCTACCAATCCTGCATATTCATACATGGACATCTCTTTATAGAAATTAGTGTCTCTGCAACCACAATCTAGAACAACAAGACAGGCTAAAGTGATTGAAGTCCCACTGCGACTGAGAACGCAATAACTAGCAACCACGAAAACAACTGCAATTTAATCCCATTGGACAATTTTCCACGTCAAAGTCAAAGTATTTGTTTTTGCCACTGACAGGCTTAGATTGTTATTCAAAGGGTCTAACGTTATGGAAAGGATCTCCACAGAGAAATTTCACTCAAAGAGCAATCTCGTGGGAGATGAGTTGTTGCAGGGAAAACAACAGTGGAAACAACAGTGGCTGTCTGGGGAAGAGTGCAGTAAAGTTACAGAGTTTGAGTAAAGGGCAGCTTACTGTTGTCTAAAAGGTTAAAAATATATATAAAAACAAAAAGCCTCATTGTGGTGGGCCACCTGGACCTCAAAGCCATATTTCAGTAATAACACCCAAGCCAACAACTTTTATTAGACATTCAGTCTTCTTTATTTCCTATAATTTGTCTTTACTCTGATATGCTTATTTAATAAGAAGCTCAGAACTGCTGTAGATTTTAGCTCGTTAGATAAAATGAAATGTTATGCACTTTGCACACAGCTTCCTTCAGAAGCAGAAAGCTTGGTTACAATCTGTCATTTTAATCTCATCAGAAATCTGAAACTTTCAAACATCTGCAACACTGTAAAAAATAAATGAATGCCTAAAAAAACACAATCACAGAGAGCCATTTCTACAGACCCTGATGTGAAACATCCATTAGCACAACTCCTCTCATCATACTTGAATTATTCAGTAACTCTAAATGACTTGAAAATAATCTGCTATTATCTCCATCCTCTTGTATATTGCTGGATGCAGCGAAAAGGCATCATTTATTACACCTCATTAAGTACTTCGAACACAAAAGGACATTAAGCTCACCCTAATTCACTTATATTATTCTGTTCCATTGTTAGAAAATTACATTATTTTCCAGTTTTTCTGTAAAAAAAACCCGAGTTCCCCCTCCACCTCCAACTTCCCATGCAATGCTGTGAAGAGCAGCTCTGCCATGATTCCTGGCAGTGAAACCTCACGCTTAGGTCCTGTAAAAGATTGCACTGCTTCCCACTCGTTTCCTTTCACAGAGAAAATATGTGTTTTGTTGTTTGTGTCAGCACTCTCGCCGCCACTTTACACTGCCTGAGGCCAATTTTCAGGAATAAATACTAATGAAAGTGAAACACCCCAAAGTAGGCCTTTTGTCCAGACTGGAGTGTTTTGATGGGAGCTTCCGCATAACATGGCTGATTGAATTTTTGCGGCCTTAGATTTCTCATGTGCACACACAAAGAGACGTAATTAAAATGTTTTCTGTTTTCAGCAGATGATGGTGAGTGTCACAATCTTTTACCTTGACAAGCTCCTCACTTCCACAGCACTGAATTTGGCATTACTGATTGTAGAGGATGAGTGTCAATCTTATTTTTTCATCAAATTCACTGAATGTTGAATTGAAATGTGTTATTTACCCATCATATGTTGCTCATATCTCATTTGCATATTATTAAAAGAAAACTTGCCCCACTTCTTTCAATATCTGATCCACTTGTTTTGTTTTCTTTTTCACATTTTTTTCAAAAAAAAAAAGAAAAGAAAAAGCAAGTAAGCCCATGCAGTGAGCAGTGCTCTCTCTGCAGTGTTGATGGATTGCTACAGTAAAGATGACTATATTGCTGTGATCATTCATCTTGCCAAATGTGACACATCAGCACAACAGGGTATAACTCAAGGTACATCACCTGCTGTTGACAAAAGACTTGACTTTACCCAAGGGCAAACAGACTATTATCAGCTCCGAGAGCCCAGACATCCACCAATTAAGACACAATAGCTTAAAGCAATGCAGTCATATACAGTCTAGTTTAATGTCTTCATTCTGAAACTGGGGTTGACATTTAAAGGTTGCTGTTAATTTCACCCACTGTTTAGATCTGTATCCTAAATGGGTAACACATCCCAGGGAATACATATTAATCAAAACACCTTTGTTAAGAAGAGATTGCCGCCCATGGCCAAAACAAGCCAGCAGTGATTCTCAGCAGGATGTTGACTGATATTACTGGTGGAAAATTGAGAGCTTTATGCTCCCAGCCCCAAGTCAACACTGTTTCTTCTATTTACATTTTAATCATGTATGTAAAAATGCAGATGATTTACCATTGAATATCAGCTTCAATTCTAGGATTTAAGTCAAGGATGTAAGTTTTCTGTGTTTTAAATAAACAGCTAATTTAACTGTATATTTTTGAGTACTGAAACTTGAAACTAACACCAAGGCTGCTGGTGCTATTCAGCTAAAATGCTGACTGTCCAGTGATGTGTTGTGTTTGTCCAGTCTGTAACTCTTTAAAACGAGGAATGACGAGAGGACTGATGATTCTGGACAGACAGAGATGCACATTCCTGTGAAACAGAGAAATTTCACATGACTCTGTGCACTCCTATCAAAAATGAAATACACTGTTATGCTTTAAGAAGGGGTTAAGAAGGTCAGTAGCAGCCAGGTGATGCTAATCAAATACGCTTGTTTTAGTGATCACCAGAAAGTGTGAGCACCTCTGTAAAAGTAGAAATTTGGGGAGTTTTCCTTGTCTGGAGCATTTGGGTGTGTGTTAACACAATGCCACAGTTGTCCTAGGAGTGGATGGCCCAGCAGATTCATCCCATCCCCATGTTCAGACTGTGTTATGCTCAGAAAAACTGCAAAAAACTCAAGAGCTACATCTCAGACTCTACAGTTGTCATTTAGCTTGTTAAGTGTTAAAGCTCATGTGAGAAAAACACTGAACATGTGCGGCTTGTTTGGAAGAACTGCCAGGAGAAAGTCTCCTCTCTCTAAACAGAACATGGCAGCACAGCTTGGGCTGTACATTTGAACAAACCAAAAAACTTCTGGAACAATCGCCTTTGCACATAGGAGACCACAATAGAGACCTTTGGCCACAATGCCAAGTTTGGTGAAAACCAAACGCAGCATATCAGCACAAACCCATTTAGCATTTGATGTAATATTTATAACGGTTACTTGCTTACGGCTTGGAACTCATTTTAATGTTTCTGAGTCGGAAATCCTGTGGCCCAATAATCCCTGTGTATATTTTTTTGGCTCTAAAATAATAACCTGACCTTGTCCTTTGCTCCTAGAAGACTTAAATATAAACATATGTTTAAATGTTGCTGAGGTAAATGGTGTTCTGGTTAATTTCAGGAAGTGTGTATGTGCTCTTTGTCATCAGCTATGATCATGTGTTTTACAGACAGAATTTGTGGGTGCAGTAATGGGGTGTGGGGTGTGGGGGTCCCAGGATCGCACCTTTTCCTTTTGCAAATGATGCGATCTCTTGGCTGAAGTGATGACCTTCAACTCATGCAGGGATGGTTTGCAGCTGTGTGTGAAGTGGCTGGGATGAGAATTACCAGCTCCATTGTGTCTGTGTGTGTGTGTGTGTGTGTGTGTGTGTGTGTGTGTGTGTGTGTGTGTGTGTGTGTGTGTGTGTGTGTGTGAATGATGCAGATGCTATACTGGTCTGTCATACCAAAGAGAAAGCTTGGCATTAAGGTAAGCTATGGATTTACAGATTGACTACTGTGGATAGCGATTGAAAAAGATTATGGATGCAAGTGGAGGACATTCGCTGAGAACGATGGCTTAGCTGACCATTGATAATAAGGTTGAGGCGCTTAGTAATTTAGGAGGGGCTCAGACTGGAACTCATGCTCCTGAACATTTAAAGGAGGAACGTTTTAATGGCTTTAATGCTTTGGACATCCTCTGATATGAGGTGTTCTGGGCATGTCAAATGAAGAAGAGATCTTGAATCAGACTCTGTCCCAGCTTGGAAACTCTGCAATGTCCCCTCAGTAGAACTACAGGGGGTATATAAGAAGAGTGTGGGCTGCTGCCCCTGAGATAAATGGATGGATTGCATCATCTGAATGCTCTGCTATTCAGGTGTTTCTGTGACTTGTACCATCAATTCATGCAGCCATTCATTTTCTTCTGCTTATCCAGTTCAGAGGTGCAGCGGGACTGAAGCCTATCCCAGCAGTCACAGGGTGAGAGGCAGTATGCATCTTGGACAGGTTGCCAATCCATCACAGGGCTATGTTGTATGCTATTTCTTATTTAGATGTTCTTAATAATAGCTGGGGCATTTCGAGGTAGGTATGTATCACTGCATACAGTATACTTGCAAATGGCTAAAAAACTGCTCACAAAACTGTCCATTTTATCAGTATCATCGTCATATATTTTGCAATCTACATGCGAATGAACTTGAAGCTCATGCACTTACTCACATGCTGTCAGTCTGATAGATGTCTCTGTGCTAACAATACTCTCATTGTTTTGTGCGTGAATGCTGCCATTCTTCACTTGTTTGGGATTCAGAGCACATCTTTCACATGTGGTAGCTGGGTGTGATTCATATCATGCTTTCTGTAGCAGGAAACAGTCCCTTGTATCAGCCGTCAGCATGTAAACACAATTTTATTTCTTATCGAGGGTAACTTCTTTGGCAATCAATGTAATTCTGGCTATATCTGTAGTTCTCTCAGACCTGTATGTGTGTGTGTGCGTGTGTGTGTGTGTGCGCATTTCTTTGGTGTGGTTTGATAACATTAGACTACCGAGAGTAAATCTGTGGTGTTGTGTATGCCTGCAGAGCTCAGATTAAACTTGAATTATCAGTGTAGGGACTGCCTGCTGCTTCCTCCTCCTAAATCATAGGGGTTCATCTCTTGGTTGTTATTGCTGTTTTACTCTGTCGAGAAGGAACTGCAGCAGTCAATCTAGTTTCTCGGTACACCTAAGAAACATATCACTCTCTATACAGACTTTGTATCTGAGCTATTGTGCCGATCAGCTCATTGGTTCTATTGTCGTTTGACCCTTGAACCTGTACACAGTTATCTGAATTATCACAACACAGACTGAATGACCAAGTGTGATACTATTTGCAAGTGTAGCGGGAAGAGATTAATCCATCTGCCATCCACTGCTTACATTTTCACTCCAAATGTCAGAAAAGTGTTTTAATTTTCCAAAACTTGGAAAAAGATGTGAACTGTGAAACTGTAATTATGAAAGCTTCTCCCTAAAAATATATCCTTTTACAGATTTGTAAATTAGTGCTGCTGTGGCATCCACTTACATTAATATAAGTGGGTTTTTTTTAAAACTCTGCCTGATTAGAAAATGATCACCCCTTCCAGGCCATGACAGCAGTGCCATTCTAGTGTATAATTAAAATGGCATCCACCTCTGATTGAGCTATACATTTAGTTAGCCTGCTTTTGTTTGAAGAGTTGAGCTTAAACTCTTCCTCAGAACTTAATGTACTGAAACTTATGTATACTGGTTATACACATATTTATAGTAACAGTCTTCCCAGGACTGGACGTCCCAGCAAATTCACCCAAAGGTCAGACCGTGCAATGTTCAAAGAATTGCAAAAAACCCAAGAGCTACATCTCATCACAGGACCTGAGCACCTTGCAGTCACCGAATGGACAATGAACTCAGGCCATCTGCCTGACAGCTAAAGCTTGGCTCAAACTGGGTCATGCAACAGGTCAAGGATCTACAACAGAAAGTCGGGAAAAGAAAAGAATTAAGGTGGTACGATGGCCCAGTCAAAAGTCCAGACTTCCACAAATAAATGTCTGCAAACCTGAATGAAATGAAGTAATGTTCTAAAGACGAGTGGACAAAAATTCCTCCTCAATGATGTGAGAGACTGAGAAAACAATAATAGAAGTGATCACTTCAAGTTATTGCTGATAAAAGTGGTTCTAGAAGATACCGAATCACTGGGTGTACTTAGTTTTCTACAGGACTGCATAGTCCAGAAAGGGTTGGCAGAACATGGGTTTTACGTTATGGTTTTATAATTATCCAGAGCTGCTAGCTTAATTATACAAGGTGGCTAATATGATTATTGGGTAATTGCTAATAGGCTAACGTTAAAGTGAGCGACAGCAAGGTTAACAGCTATGATAAATATTTATTACTTCAAAGTTGTTGAAACAGGATCTTGACTGAACTCTAGAAATTCCTCCTAAAGTGTTGTTCAGTATCAGCTACTTCAGCTGCAAGTAAAGGGAGGAACTGTTTGCCTGCCTGCCTGCAGCAGTGCTGTGTGAAGCTGTGTCAGCTGTAGAAAGCAAATAAGTATTCAATCCACAGTTTTTAACATTTATTTGTATATATATATTTTTTTTGATGACCCTAAATGGATGTAGAAAACTTTATTCCCTCAAGGATAAATTCAAATTCAAATTCGTGCATAGTGTGGGACAAATAGTAATAAGTAATAGTGATCTCTGCACCAACTCATTACAAATGCATCCTTTTAGCTGCTAACGGCCAGCTAAAAGCACCTAAAGTTCAAAATCTATCTGACTTTTTTGTGCTTTGAAAGTAGTGTACAGTTGTGGACAAAGAAGTTTTTGCTCTTATTTCGAATTCTCACGAGCCGTGCTGAGGTCGCATTGATCCATTATGTCCACTTTTCGGTCCCCATTTTCCCTGTAAGGATGACATTCCCTGCTTGACTTTTTTGTCTTTCCAAGTAGAGATGTGCTGTCACTAAGTACGAGTCCAATTTAAAGCTTTCAAAAAACAAAACAAAACAAAACAAAAAAACCCCAAACAAAACAAAACAAAAAACTGAGACATGACAATAATTCAGAGGTCTGGCAAAAATGCTTTACACTTCTCTGTGTGAACACATTAGCTCTGTTTTGAGGTACTGTGACAACCAGACAGCTTAGCCGAAACACTGTCTAAAGATGTCTTGTAGTTAATCTTTTCCTCTGCTCAGCGAGACTTAAGACTGGAGCATCAGAAGCAATAATTTTACATCCTCACCTGGCACCTCATTCTGCTGTATTTCACGGATGACAAAATATTGTATAAATAGCTTATGAGATTTGACATGAGGGATCAGTTTCCATTAATGTATCAAGAAGTTGCTAAAGTTTGTAGAGAGTGTGCTATTTTGTTTCACAAACACAAAAGCCTTCGGTTTATTTCTCCACTGTGCTTCTCTCCTAAGTGTGCTCTCAGCGGAGGAAACATGTATATTACATGAAATCTGACCTTCCTGTTCAAGCTCCAGCTTCTGAGTGCGTGACGGTCTATAGGTAAATGTCTGTGATGTGTCCTGAGGCAAGAAATCAATGTGTGAAAAATGAAACTGTAATTAGCGTATCAGTCATGCCTTAAATGATACGTAAATGACATGTTGGTGGCCAGGTGGGTTCTACACTGCTAAAAATAAACATTAGCCCATCAATATTAATGAGCAGCTTGTGTTTTCAAGACTATGACCGCATAGCAAAAACAACCGAGGCTTTGATTGATAGCATGTGAGACATGTTAGTTATATTAAGTGTAATCACTATCTAACCTCTTGTGAATATTTGATAAGTACTGAGTTCGTGCAAAGGTGGTCTGCCCTTAGCTGCTGAGATTCTCCCAGAGGACTGAGACTAGGATGCTAACAGCAGGCAGTCCATGTCTGAGCTGATGAAGTCAGACACTCCCTGGGGCTGGATTTTAACCAGAATACATGGGCACACTGCATTTTGTCAAAAACAGAAATAGAAACAGAGGCCTGCTGATACATTAAAAAACAAAAGAATCAAGGATCAAGCATTATGATTATTCTTGAGTGACTCATCAAGCAACAAACAAAACAGGCGGCCTCTCCTTTGACAATTTCCCAGTGTTAATGCATTTATCTAAATGTATTTTCTATTATTCTGTCAGTTTCTCGTGCATCTCTGTCTAAGAAGAAAGTGCAGTCACTTTGTGCAAAAAGTAATGTATGGTAAATTATTCAAGAAAAAGTTAATGGATGAAAATGTTTATTCTAAAGAGATGGTGCCAAATCGAATTCCCTTTTGAGATACTTTACTGTGTTCAGCGCTCTGTATGCTATATGTTTGAGCGTACAATTAAAATGTAAAAAAAGAAAAAAAATGGCATTGTGCAAATTTGAAGTCTTTTCATCAGGATTCAAACACCTGTCTCTGTGCTGATGATTTATTAAATCCACAGTATACTTCAGAATTCAGCTTCAGAATTACATAAAGCCAGTTTCCCACTGGCAATTACACTACTTATAGTTGCATGCAAACAGTTCGTGTCAGAGTTGTGGTCTTCTAGCCAAATTATTAACAAATGATAACTACTGGACCCAGAAATTTGCCAGTTCGCTCCTAATGTCAGTCCCAAGTCTAGATAAAGGAGAAGTGTTGTACCAGGAAGGACATCCATGTAAAATATTGACCAAATCAAACATGCGTTTCAAAAATGAGATATCTATAACAGATTGTTAACCAGAATTGGGTTAAAAACGACTGCCTCTGGTGATGCTAGCCAACAGGATGCCAGTGAAAATGGTGTTTCTGTTGGTCAAAGAAATGGGAAAAGGAAAGGTGGGAGGCATGTTTGAAGGCAGTGAGAGAGAAGGAAAGGTGGGAGTGTAGGGTGAGATTAAGGATACTAACTATATTGTGTGTGCAGGACACCAGGTGTAAGAGAAGCAAGAGCAGGAGCACTGCAGATGGATTCTGACTGTTGGTGTAGATGTGAAGAGACGTGCAGTAGGAGTAATCTTGAAGGAAGAGTATGTGAATAGGGTTGTGGAGGGGAAGAGTGTCATATACGATCATATACGAAAGGGTGACTTTGAATGTTGTCAGTGTCTATGCCCCACACGTTGGATTTCAGTTTGAAATGCAGATGGGATGGTGGAGGATTTTGTGAAAATTATGGAAATCGATGTGGTAAACACGCACTTTCAGAGGCAGGAGGAATATAGCGTGATGTGTGAGTGGAGTGGAAGAAGATGCACCCAGGTGGACTGTACTGTATGTTATGCACAAGGTGCAGTTTGAGAGCAATGGGAGTCTGCCATGTGATGTGAGGGGAGAATATAGCTAGGCAGCATCAGATGGCTGTCTGTAGGATGACTTTGGACATCAAGAAGGAAGGATTAGGATAGCTCAGCAAGGATTAGTCGTGGAAGTTGAAGGAGGAAGAATGTTGCTGAGAGTTCAGGGAGGAGTTGAGGCAGGCTTGGTAAGAAAAGTTACCAGATGACTGGGAAAGTACAGTTATAGTGCTGAGGGAAGCTGCCAAGAAGCTGTTTGGTGTATCCTCTGGACAGAGGAAAGAAGATGAGAAGACTTGGTGGTGGAATAAGAAAATACAGGAAAGTGTTCAAAGGAAGAGGTTAGTAAAGAAAAAGTGGAATAGTCAGAAAGATGAAAGTAAGTAGACAGGAATACTTGGAGACTAGGTGTATGGCAAAGAGAGGTGGCAAGAGCAAAGGAAACGGCTTAAAGTGAGCTGTATGGAAGGCTGGACACTAAGAAGGAGAAAAGGACTTGTGTCGATTGACTATATATATATGTACTATATATCAAACTGGAAATCATGTGCAATATGTTAAGGTGATTAATGATAGAGATGGAAATGTGCCAACGAGTGAAAACAGTGCATTCATAAGATGGAAGGAGTACTTTGAGGAGATGACAAAAGTAGAAAACGAAGGAGACAGAGAGCAGGAGGGATGGAGGAACGTTAAGGAATTGTGAAGTGCAGAAAATCAGTAAGGAGGAAAGCGAGGACACTACAGATGTGATATTTGTTTTGGGAGTGTTAATGGAGAAGCATAGAGAAGGCAGAAGGAGTTGCACTGTGTCTTTGTGGCTCTAGAGAAAGCATATGATAGAGTACCAAGAGAGGAGCTGTTGTGCTATTTGAGGAATTACGGTCAAGTCGTTGTAATCTCTAGTGAGTAGAGAGCAGGTCTAAGAGAGTCTGGAGAGGTGGAGGTATGCTCTGGAGAGAAGACTAATGAAAGTCAGCGGAAAGAAGACAGAATACATGTGTGTGAATGAGAGGGAAAGGTGAACATGCAAGGACTAGAAATACTGAAGGTAGATGACCTTCAATACTTGGGATCAACAATTTAAACAATGGACAGTGAAGAAGAGTGTGCAGGCAGGGTGAAGCAAGTGGAGAAGAGGGTCAGGAGTGATTTGTGACAGAAGGATAGCAGTAAGAGCGAAAGGGAAGGTTTACAAGATTGCAGTGAGACCTGCTGTGATGTATGGTTTAGAGATAAAAGAAGAGCGGGATGACCTGGAGCTGGCAGAATTGGAGATGTTAACGTTTTCATCGAGAGTGACCAGAACCAGGTTAGAAATGAGTACATCAGAGGAACAGCTCATGCTGAGCAGTTTGGAGACAAATTTAGAGAGGCAAGGTTGAGATGGTTTATGTGCAGAAGAGGGATGGTGGGTATATTGGGCAAAGCATGATGAATATGGAGCTGCCCAGCAGGAGGATAAAATAAAATACTTGGATGGATAAAATGGATGGACGGATAAACACATTGATGGTGGCTGACAGTCTTGGACTGTCTTGGACACCCAAGGAGCAGTGACAACAGATTTTACAATCTTTTACAAAAAGAAGTGTTAACTCTCAGTGTAAAGAGACCATTAGATACTAACTGTGTTTATCTGATGAGGTCCAAATGCAGAAAAAACTTATGTTTTTCCACAGACTTTTAGTGTAGAAACCTGTCCTCAGAGTCTCTTGGGTTCTTCACTTGTCATAAAAATGACCAATTCTAATGACTGAAAACAGATTTTGAATCACATATCTTTCAGCATTAAGTTTCCAGTCACTGATCCTTTCAGAACAAATACATTTTTTTATAACATTTTAAAATAGAATTTCACCATTTCTTCAAGCCTACTGTGTAGTACATAGATTGTAGGATGCTTTTCAAACACACTCATGTTAATCGTATCTTTATTAATTTTCAGATTTTGGTCTCTGCTTAACCCAAATGGTTTCTTACTATAGCTGTTAAAAATGAGTGTCAAAAGGATATTTAAGATATTTAACTGAATAAGAAAGGAATACCTTTAAGTTATTTATGAAAGTGGTTAAATATAATTCTGACAAGCAGATGAAGCAAGTTTATTTTAGTGTCAGATTCAGTTTTGACATTTTTGAGTAACAGCTTGGACTAGACAGAAGCTCAAGTAATACTTCAATCAAAATCTGACCTTCTAAAACCGAATGCCGCCTTTTAACAGCAGTGAGTAGTTTTGGCCTTCATGGAAAATATCTGTCAGTGTTTTTTGTTCTGAGTATACTCATGTAGTTGGCTGAACTCAGTCCTTCTGTTTGTAGATTTACTCGGTTGCGACTGCCTGTTGTGAGGATGTTTGCATAAAAGCTCACTGTGCCAGCAGAACTGAAATTTAGATAACCTATTTTTACAGTAACTGGCCAAATGATTTTGATAGTGACTCATCTCAGTTCAGGGATCCGGGAGGCATCCAAGCTTTAGGAAACCCTGGGGCAAACCTCAAAACAAACTGGAGGAATGATATATTGCAGCTGCCATGATAGAGCCTCAGGATGCCCTTTTACTGCTGTTGTACTTTCTCCTTTGTTCATGTGATGCTACTTTTAAGTGCAATCTAGCTCCAGCCCCTCTGTTCGTTCATTTATAATTCGGTGTCTTGCCGCTGCAACACACATAACCTCTTCTCATCTGATAGCTTTTCCAGCTACAAACCACCCTTAATTATAATGTAGCCGAGGTCAGACATTAGATCAGTTACTAGTCAAAGTCCTACACATAAAAAAGACTTAAATTAGTGCCACATAATATATAATTAGAGCATAATTACTAAGTGGGTTGCAGTATTTTAACGTGACCTGGTTTATATATTGTTGGTATCCTATAGCAACGTGTCATATCCATATTTGTATAGAAATATTTTTTTCCGATCTCCAGTTAAACCAATATTTCTATTGAGTGATGGCCATTTTGAACTTTTTGATGAAATAATGTCATGGTCCTGCACTGGTCAGTGGTTTGCTTGTTTTAAGGATGGGCAGTGCTAACATCCTCATTCTCCTCATTTTCTAGTGACTTCTGTACAGTTGTAAAGCACACTTCTGGCAAGACACACCTACCTGACTCAGGTGAGCTTGTCCCTTTCATGTGGAAAATAACGGTCAAATACTCACCACTCCGACTCAACAGACTGTCCACCCTGCTGTGGTACCAACTTCCAGTGAATACCTGACCAGTGGCTTCCCCCATCGTGTCTATTTCAGTCTCTCCACAGTTGCCCTCCTGAGCTGCCTGAACAGTTTGGACTAAAAAACAGTGTCTGCGCAAATAAAACCTTTGAGCAGTAAACGGTTAAGTTATTAAATTGAACCGTTGCCTTTTATGACCATGACAAATAATAGCTAACATGATGAATTTAGGTTTCTATTCTGTTGGCATAGTGGGAATGAAGTGAAAGCCATATGAGAGCTGTATGATTGCAGCAGAGCTGGGAGTATTTCCCAGCAAATACACAGTATCAGGTTAGCCTGTCCCCCTTAAAGCACTTAAAATATCTGCACGGAGTGACTAACATTTACCACCAACACTTATGCTCGCCTACTGGAGAAATTCCTCAATACGCAGTTGGCATTCAGATATTTTCTTTTGTATGTGCATGTGACAGTGTTGCATTGGCATGTATTTTGATAGGTATGGCACACAGCTCATTTATGTGTAATGAATTCATATATTACTCCCAGTTTAATAGAACTATACATTCATTTACTTGACTATGCCTACCATAAAGTCCTTTGAGATGATAAGTGCTGCAGAAAATCAGCACATTGTCACATGGGCTGATGTTTCATTGTTGAAGCTATGAATTATTCATGCATCCTCACCAAGTTTCAAATAGAGACATGAATTGTGTTTTTACTGACAGACAAACAGGGACAGATCCTTTTCTCAAAAGCACACAAATGCCAGTGTAATATAGATCATTTATCTGTTAATTTATGAGCAGGTTTCTTCCCAATTACATATTCATAGAATCCTGGGGCAAAGTATGCACCTGTGAGAGAAATTTGTATTGATTCTTAAATACATTAATTTTCATTCAGATGAGTGGAACGTGAAGTTTCTGTTGAAAGACTCGCAGTTATGAATTCTAATTGTGCTCGATTCATTCTTGCACGGAGGCTTTCTGTTATGCTGGGAGGCACTTTCCTCTTGTGGTGACCACAGTGTGAAATATCCGTTTAGAGGTAAAAATCTGACTTGAGTCATTTTTCTATGCTGAAGGCTCTTCAGTGAAGAATTTAACTTCTGACATTCAGGGGGACAGCAGGGACCAGCTTTCACAATTTTCAATTGGCTAAATCCTCTGTTCTCTAACACATACAGCGTGCAGTTTTATACACAGTCCTACATTTTCAGAGGGTTTGAATTAATCCCGTCCCGTCATTCTGGTACAAGTTAATCTTGGTTTCATCTGTCCAAAAATCATTTTCAGAACTGTTCAGGTTCTTTTAAATGTTTTCTAAGAAAGTCTAATCTGGCCTTCTTCCTCTTGAGTGTAACCAGTGGTTTCACCTTGTTACCTCTTTGTTTCCATTAATTGAACTATATGACTAAATGAATAGTAAATATACACAATACCAATGCTGGTATTAGTATTGATACTACAGTGATAGGATCAATACTTTGTTTCTAGCCTTTAAGTTCAGTACGTAGCCCTCTGAACTGTGTTAAATAAATAATTTTTTTGGAAATGAAAAAAAAAAAAACATACCTCAAACACGCACATTCACAGAGAAAAACGTCTGAATCTTTTTGTGTTGAGTGTCTTGTCTGTCTTATTTATAGTCTATAGCGCATTTAAACAACAAAAGTTAACTCAAAGTGCTTTAAAAATAGGCACATTTATATTCCAGGTCTATAAAAAAATCCAGTTTCAAAATACTAGAAAAGCTGAAAGGTGTATTTTGTTGTTTCTAGAAAGTAGAAATCAGTGATTTAGTGGTTCATTAAAATGTGTTGAGAATTTGTAAATTGATGATGATTCATCTTATAAATCCTGAGACGCTTTTCTTCCATATATAAGCTGCCTTTATGGGTTGAACGTTGACCTTGTGTTTACTTGGAATCGGATTGATACCAAAATTTGCAGTATCGTACAGCACTACTTACCAATTCAGGGTTGAGTGTGGGGGGCTGGAGCCTCTCCTAACCGCTAATATATTGCAGGTTTAACACAGAGAGGCAGACAAACACTCATGCTCACATTCACACCTACAGCCAATTTAAAGTCATGCATGTGTTTTTATGAAAGAAATGAATTTCTCTACCAAATTTTTATATCCTTTCAGTCAGATGTTGAGACATTTTACTCAAAACTAAAATCTTTGTGGCGGCCCTAGAAGAAAAAATGGCAGTTAAACTGGGATTTTGTTTCAGTGCGGCCTTTGCCGACGTGCAAATAAGCAACAAAATATTTCTACAAACAAACACCTAATTTTGAAATGTTCAGAAATGTTAAACTGTTTCTGAACATTAAAGAAATATGGTGGCTAGTAACTGACAGACTGCACATAAACGGTGCACACGGTATGATATGCAGTAAAAACCCGCTGCTGTCATGGTCCAAGGCAGGTCTAGGTTGTATCTACTTTTTTTTCCTCTCTCTTTCTCTCGTCTGCTGCTTTGCATTTCTGTCTCTCAGATGGAGAGCTGGGCTTGCTCTGTGCTCACTCCCTTCTGTTTCCTGAGCTCCTGCTGTCACACCTGTTGCCACTTACTCATCAGCCACAGTAATTAAGGACACCGGCTTGAGCACCTACTCTCTGCCAGATAGCTGCTGTCCTTGTGGTGGTAATCATGCTTTTTATGTTTTAATTTTTGGATGCTTTACTCTCTGTACCTGTTCATCTGCATCTATCCACTCGTAACCACTCACCTGACTTTCAAGCTGGTCATTGTCTCCACCTGCAACTACCTACCTGGACTCCAAAGTCTGTATTACCTTCGAAGGATGATAGTTCCACTTACCTGTCTGCCCACTCTTCACCACACATTCACCTGCTTAGCTTCTGGAACCCCTGTGGTTTGCCTTCTTACCCCGCTTGCTACCTGTAGAACTCTAATTCAACACTGCAGTGTAATATATTGACTGATGGAGAATCCCCTGCTGTTTACTAACCTCTGTTCTCCTCTTTGGCAGAATTTCTTCTCTTTTCCAGTCCTACTTACCTGTCTGTACACCTGTCATTGAGCTTTGGCTCTGTGAAAAAAAATCCTTTTCTGTTTGCAATAAACAATCTGCAAGCTTGCTACCTATCTCTTGGTCCATCTGACAGTTGTGTTTTATACATATAATATATATTTTATGTAGCTGAAAGTAGTCTATTAGAACTATCCATCTATCCATCCATGCTCTTCCGCTTATCCTTTCAGGGTCGCCGGGGGGCTGGAGCCTATCCCAGCTGTCTTAGGGCGAAAGGCGGGGTACAGGGTACCCTAGGCAGGTCGCCAGTCTGTCACAGGACTCTATTAGAACTAATATTTAGATTTTGTTTGATTAAGACAGAAACTTTAAAAATTGTGTCCTGCTGTTGACTTGGCTCCTGTTGTCACTAAAGATTGAGTACTTAATGTTTATAACACCGGACAGCACTTTAGCAGGAAGTTAAAAATGTCACTAAAGCTCTGGAAAGTTTCAACAACATTGAAGTATTAAACAGTTATTTTAAATCTTAACCTAGCTGGCACACACGTTAACATTAGCTGTTTAACTTTTAGCTTTTACATAGCTGTTATCATTAGCGTAGCGGCTAGCAGACTCCGGGGTGCGATGGGCTATTGATCCATGACAGAGTGGATTACGGACACGTGGAGAACCTGGCGGATTGCTGGTTGTGCAGAATAGTGGGGAAACCATAGCTGAGCTGAGCGAAGAGTCCAGTGTGGAGAACTAATCCGAGCAAATAAAGAGTGAACTCTGGAGCAGAGCAGCTAAGTCAGGCCTGAAGAACAGAGCCGAGCCTGTAAAGAGCTGCAGAGTGAGGCAGAGCATTGTGAATGCTGGATGAGAGAGAGTCTGCAGGCAGATGTGGACAAGATGATAAACCTTTCTACTTTTCTAATGATTTTTAAAAATGTGTTTCTTATTAAATTATAGCAAGCTGCGAGGTTAGTTTTAAAATGTGTTCAGTGACTGGTTTAATCTTTCACTCTATATTCCATCCATCCATCTTCTTCCGCTTATCCGGGGCCGGGTCGCGGGGGGAGCAGCCCTCTCCCCGGCCACCTCCTCCAGCTTGTCCGGGGGAACCCCAAGGCGTTCCCAGGCCAGCTGAGAGATATAATCTCTCCAGCGTGTCCTGGGTCTGCCCCGGGGCCTCCTCCCGATGGGACATGCCCGGAACACCTCACCAAGGAGGCGCCCAGGAGGCATCCTTGTCAGATGCCCAAACCACCTCAACTGGCTCCTTTCGATGTGAAGGAGCAGCGGCTCTACTCCCGAATGCCCGAACTTCTCACCCTGTCTCTAAGGGAGAGGCCAGCCACCCTTCGGAGGAAGCCGAAGGGTGGCTGGCCAAGAACCCGAGATACTTAAACTCTTCCACTTGGGGCAGGAACTTCTCCCCAACCCGGAGTGGGCACTCCACCCTTTTCCGGCTGAGGACCATGGCCTCAGATTTGGAGGTGCTGATCCTCATTCCCACCACTTCACACTCAGCTGCGAACCTTTCCAAGGCGAGCTGGA
>VUQG01034645.1:0-12866 GCA_015106755.1 Etia nguti | reverse complement strand
AAAAAAAAAAAAAAAAAAAAAAAAAAAAAAAAAAAAAAATGAAAAAAAAAAATTTTAAAAAAAAAAAATTTTTAAAGAAAAAAAAAAAAAAAAAAAAAAAAAAAGCATTTTTCTAAAAAATGGTCAGGTACATGGACTGGACTGAAAACGGGTGAAAAAGCAGGTGACTGACTTGGCCATTCAAGAATATTCTGCTTTCTTTATTTTGCTTTAATAAACTCCTGGGTTGCTTTGGCTGTATGTTTTGGATCATTGTTCATCTGTATTATGAAATGCTGCCCAATCAATTTGACTGCATTTGGCTGGATTTGAGCAGACAGTAGGACTCTGAACACCTCAGAATTCATTCAGCTGCTTCTGTCCTGTGTCACATCATCAACAAACACTAGTGTCCCAGTGCCACTGGCAGCCATGCACGCTCAAGCCATCACACTGCCTCCGCCATGTTTTATAGATGATGTGGTGTGCTACGGATCATGAGTTGTTCCACGCCTTCTCCATACTTTTTTCTTTCCATCATTCAGGTAGAGATTGATCTTGGTTTCATCTGTCCAAAGAATGTTTTTTCCAGAACTATGCCGGCTTTTTTATTCCAATCTAGCCTTAGTCTAGATTAGCCAGATCATGCCACTTATAAGTGGCTTGCACCTTGCGGTGAACCCTCTGTATTTACTTTCATGCCTTCTTCTATTTATGGTAGACTTGGATATCGATACGCCTGCCTCCTGGAGAGTGTTGTTCACTCTGTGGGCTGTTGTGAAGGGGTTTCTCTTCACCATGGAAATGATTCTGCGATCATCCACCACTGTCGTCTTCTGTGAACGTCCAGGTCTTTTTCCATTGCTGAGTTCACCAGTCCTTTCTTTCTTTCTCAGGATATACCAAACTGTAAATATTGTAGCAATTTCTCAGATAGGATTTTTTTTGTTTTCACAGCTTAAGGATGGCTTGTTTCACCTGCTCCTTTGACCGCATGTTGTCTGTTCACAGCAAAATCTTTCAAATGCAAGCATCAGACCTCAGATCAACTCCAGGCCTTTTACCTGCTTAACTGATAATGATATAACAAAGGAATTGCCCACACCTGCCCATTAAATAGCCTTAGAGTCAGTTGTCCAATTACTTTCCGTCCCTTTAAAAAGGGGGTGGCACATGTTAAGGAGCTGATACTCCTGAGTTTCCACTGAGAGTTTGACAATGTAAAGTGCAATGCTAAACAGGTAATTCATTTTCTCTATCTAACTTAGAAGTCGGTGTGTAAGTAAGGTCACAATGTCAGTGTTTGCCAAACTCACTGGAGTATGCTGTGTCAGCGCTCTAAGACAAATTAACAAAGACAAAGGTTGTGCCCTGGCAGGACATTAATCTGTGCCCACTCTCTGCCCTCGGCTTTGTGTGGCAGTCCATGATTGCTAAACAGCTTGCTCAGAAGTTTTTTTTCTTTATATGAAGAAAGTTTTATTGGGTTTTGTTCTCTAAAATAAGAAGAATGGACATCTTGATAGTTTAGTACCAGAAGTGCTTTGAGCCACATGCTTTTACATTTTTTTTAAACAAAAACTAAAACACTCCAAAATATTTGAAAGAATGTTTTAACAAAATTTAACTCCCTTCCACCAACTTTGAGTTTGAACAGCAGGTGGATGTGGTCTGTCTGAAGCCTGAATTTTTTTTGTCTTATAGCGATTTGACGGCTGACCTTGAAATGTATAACTTCAACCAGGTTTAATGTTAGCATCTACATTTGTAACAGTATATACAATAAGGTCAATAAATATTTGGACAGTGACCCAATTTTGTAACTTTGCCTCTGTGCAGTGAATTTAAATAAAACTATGAAGATACAATTGAAGTGCAGAATTTAATTCACCCAAGAGATTTAAACAAAAGCATTAAACTAACTGTTTACAAATTACAGCCATTGATAAAAAGCTTTTTCATGGCCAAGTGTGATCTGTTCTCTCTGTTTAGATAATGTATTACCAAGATGAAATAGAAAAAGAATTAAACTTAATAAACATATCAGAGAGAGAGCAAAATGTTAGAAATGGTGACATCAACAATTTGGTACATTCTTTAAAAAAATGAATGTACTGGAAGACTTTTTCGTGAATGGAAATACAGAGGGTTTAAAACTAACCAACCAAGTGCAAACAACAAAAACAAGAAGTCTAGATTAGAAAAAAAAAATAAATCTTTGGGCAAATAAAACCAAATAATCTTGTACAAGAATGATAAGCATAGAAAACTATGGAGAAGAAAATGAACAGCTCAGGATCCCAATCATACCAAATCATCTGTCAAACATGGTGGAGGCAATGTTATGACACAGTCATGTATGGATACCAGTGGAACTGGGTTACTAATGTTTATGAATGATGCGACTGCTGAAAGAGAAGAAATAGAAGGATGAATTCTGAAGTGTTCAGGGCTACACTCTGTTCTTCAGCTAATCTGATCAGATCAGACAGCGCTTCACAGTGAAAATGGATAATGGCTCAAAACATACTGGAAAAACAAACCAAGAGTTTCTCTAAGCAAAAGAAAAAAAGAGATATTCTTCAATTCATAAGCCAGTCACCTGATGTCAACCCAACAGAGCATTCTTTTCCATGATACAAAACTAAATGCAGAAAGACCCACAAACAAGCAGCAAGTGAAGGTGGCTGCAGTAAAAGCCTAGCAGAGCATCTCAAGGTAGGAAACAATGTTTGGTGATGTCCATAGGTTAGGCAGTCAATGACTGCAAAGGATTTTCCTCCACGATTATTAAAAGTATTTAAGAATATTGTAATTTGTCCAAATTATATTGAGCCTCTAAAAATAGTAGAATGGCTTCCTAAACAGTTAAAGCAATACATTTGTTAAATCGCTTGAATTAAAGCTGAAAGTCTTTACCTCAGAAAGGAAAGAATATCTGGAAGGTGGATTTTGTTAGCAGTTTGCAGACTAATTTTCCAACTTTCGAAGAGCTAAAAATCACAAAAAGAACAGATATTGATGGTTAAGGATAGTGACGATGAGTGAAATATTCTGACAAAGCTTGAAAAGGTTTTCAGTGCCTCATGCTCATCTGTTGTCTTTTGCTGCTTCTATAAACCTGTAAACAACTTGGCATGCTTAGCCTGCCCAAGATTAGCAGCATAATCGCAGGTTAATAATACAGCTTTTCACATCATTAGCCTTCAGTTGCTTTGTACCGTGTACTGCACCACCCACTGGACTAAGCTCTGGAAAGATGGCAAAGCCCTTATTTGTCTTCCCTTGGACTGGTGGTTTTACAGCAGCTGTTTTGGAAAAAAAAAAATAAAAAAAGAGGAACTGCATTCGATGAGGATCTAGTCCAAGTGATCACAGACACAAATGTTTGGCAGCAGCATTTCTGTTTCTGCTGCACTCTGTTGGGATTTTTCCCTGGCAAAGTTTCTCTGTTAATTTTAACCAAATTCTTTGTGTTATCTGCTGCTTATGCATGTTTGTTCAGGCGGCAGAAATGCCAGTGATTGGTTGTATTTATGAAGAGCACAGACTGGGATTTTAATCCCTTCTGTCAAAATGTAATGCACTGCTTTACAAAGGAAGAGCAGTACTGTATGTCTAGCCATGATATCATTCTGGTTAAGGTAAACATGCATTTTTTCCTGGCTTTATAGTTTTGCATAATATGTGACATCAGTCGTCTTTGTTAGTTAAAATGTGGTGGGCTAATCAAAAAGCGCACATCAGATGGCAGTCTTGCATTTTGGTCTAACAAATGGAATTACTTCATGCCGTTCTTGGATGAAAGAAAAAAAAAACACTTTGATGTGACTAGAAATTATTTATTTATATGGAAGTCTTAAGTGAGCAAATTTACAATATAGTAAATTAAAGGTACCATGTTCATTTTGATCATTTCTGGGGCTAAAGACCCACGTTCTGACACATGAAATGATCCAAACCGTGTACAACGGATGAATTTAGCTTAAAATTGTTGATTGAATTTAGTTTCTCTGCCTATTATTATGGATCAGAGCTTCATTGAAAGTATATATGCACCAGCATGGAAAGCTACCATGCTAGCTAAAGTAGTTTCTCTGTGGAAAAATTAAATTTGTGGATCTAATGATCATCCAATAAGTTACCTGCTTGTCCTAAGAAAAATCATGGAAAGAACAACAGTGCAGTAATTTGGGATTCTCAGGTGCAATCAGTAGTTAAGTGAATTAAGATCCATCCATCCATCCTTTCTCTTCCATTTCCCCTTGTCAGGGTTGTGGTTGGACTGCAGCCTATCCCAGCTACGACAGGGAGAGAGGAAGAGTACACCCTGGATAGGTCGCCAATATAATGCAAGGCAAAGACAGAAAATGATTCACAATCACACCAGTGGGCAGTTTAGAATCATCAATAAACCTAACCCCGATAACTAATCAGCATTTTGAATATGTATAAGACAAACAGTTTTTCTATAAATGGTGTGCTTGTTGATCAAGTCGATGTGTACAAACTCCTGGATGTAATCTCATAGGAAATGATCCCACACAGAACATTTATAAGGTAGTTGCTGAAATGGGAAATGCCATGTCTGTAGTTAAAAGATGTACAAAACTTTGACACCATATTAGTCCAGGATTTGATATCGTCCCATCTTGATTGATGCCCAGTACTATGGTCTAAATGCACAATGGATCAGATTAAGAAGCTGCAAATGGTACAAACTAGAACAGCATGTATTGTCCTTTGTTGTTGTTACAGAACAAACACTGTTACAGTGCATAAATGTCTTAGTTGGTTAACTGTGAAACATATTATTTGCTCTTTAATATTTCTTATAAGTATTCTTACAAAGACTATTGAGTATGATTATGATGATTATTATCATATGATTATTATACCAGGCAGGAGGAATTTTTTTTATTACTCATATGAAAGAACCAATTCAATCAAAAGAACAATTTTGTCGGTCTACGAAAGAATGGAATTCATTGCCAATACAGTTAACATAAGAAAATAGTAAAACTGGATTTAAAAACACGCTTTGGTATAGTGCACTGTCAGAGTCTAAATATCTGTGACCCCAGGAAGAACAGCTCCTGCATTGTTGGAGCTAATAGGGATCTTAATAAATCTTAAGCCAAACTAAACTAAACTAAATGTAGCCATTGTAATGTCACCTACTTCATATTGTGAAGCCTTAAATGTACAGTGGCTTGTTATTTTCATGTTATTTGATAGAAAAAAAGAATATTGTTCTCAATTACACACCAATCAATGTAAATTTTTGTCTTCCAACAAATAGCTGTGATATCAAAAACACTTGTGGTCCTGTAGAGGTTTGCTGCACGACTTCATGCATGCATTACTTTAGAGCTGTCAACCATACTAGATGTGACACAGTTACCAGTTGCAAGGAAAAAAACACTTTATTTCTGGATTGGTTGGCCAGTGGTTGCTGGAGATTTTTGGTAGTCTCTAGGTGAAATACGTTACAAAGAGGGTGCTGCTCCAAAAAAAACTCCTTGCATGGTCAAGTTAACGTTATGTTTTTAAGCAGTTACATGACTGCAAATCCTCAGTAGAAGTCTGTAGGAAAATGGCCCAATATTTAATAAATTTTGGCCATTCTAAGTTTTAGAAACAAGGATACAGGATCAGGATACACTCATTGGCTAATGACCTATGCTTGATAGTGGGGGTGAGCTTTCACAGTCAAATCCACTCCTTAATTGTCAACCATGAAAACAGTTATGCCAAAATTCATAATGCGGGGGGAAAAAAACCCTAAAACCCCAAAACTACCTTGTTACATTATGGAAACTGCAAAACAGGGTGGGATGTAGTGTGCTAGATTGAAATGAAGATTATTATTAAAAAGAAATGGTACTTTTCATTATGTGATATGTGGCTTCTCATTATCAAACAGTCAAAGAAGAAACCAGCAGCGTTAGGGATGAATTTTAATTCATTTTACCTACCAATTTGTTTAACTGAGTAAAAAAAAAAAAAACCTAAACAAAAACCCCAAAACAAAGATGTGTGGTTATTCAGGAATGAGGAAACGGTCTCCAAACAATCTTTATGCGCTATCTGATGTATAAACATTACATTTACCATCTGGGTATCTTGTGTGCCACTTACCTTATTTGAGTTAAATTCATTTATTTGTTCTTGTTCTGCATAAAGTCAGTAAATCATTGTTAAAATAAACCTTAACAAGCTACTGTTTTCTTGGAGCACCAGGGTTTGATTTCTGTAGCCTGCACTCATTTCAGAAAACGGTGTTTCCTGCTGCTGTCCATTCAAACACCAACACGCAGGGACAGTAGATGCTGCACAAAAGCAAAGCAGCACATTCTATAGCTTTGCTGCTTACAGTTGACGTGGAAAGGCGGGGGCTGAATTTTAATGCGCTTTTCCCATCTCCTCCTAGAGAGAAATAAAGGTGTCAACATGCTCAGGTGTCCTCTGATCTCCTTCTCACAAACCCCTCAACTAAAAAGCAGCTCTTTTCCCCCTAGTTCAGATTCCCCAAGGTGCCATTCCTCAGGGTCAAATATTAAGTAGGCATCAGGGGCGAGCTCCTCTGGACTAGCGCGGCTACAGATCTGTGCTTCTCTGCCTGCAGCGGGGGTTGGGGGAGGTGTTGGTGCACACTTAGTCCACTAACATCATTTTTTACAGAGCACATCACAGCTGGAGACTCTGAAGAGAGGCAGAGGGCAGAGCAAAGTGGAACTGCTTGAGGGTAAAAACATTATTCTTTGTCTTCTTTATTGCTTTGCCTTAATTTGTCCTCATCTTCTTTTGTTGTATTTATATTTTTGCAAAAGGAATGAAATAAGTCAGGACACGTCAACTTAAAGTTCACAAATAAAAATATGTGAAATCCTTAAATTGAAGTTTCAAGCTGATGTTTGCGGTTTCACAATTATCCAGCTGTATGCTAGCATACACTATACTGCCAGAAGTATTCAGTCACCCATCCAAATCATTGAATTCAGGTGTTCCAGTCACTTCGCCTAGGCGTGCAGACTGCTTCTCCAAACATTTGTGAAAGAAAGGATCGCGCACTGAATTCCAGCGTGGTACCTTGATAGGATGCCACCTGTGCAACAAGTCCAGTCTTCCTCGCTACTCAATAATTCCACAGTCAACTGCAGTGATATTATAAAAAAGTGGAAGCGATTGGGAACAACAGCAAATAAGCCAAGTTGCAGTAGACCTCAATTCTATATTTGCTTATTTTTGGAGTTGAAAATAAAGACACGCAACAGCTAAATTTACTTAGTGTGCAACTTTTATAGCAGTTTTAATTTCACTGACTAATAATTTTTGTCACTGTTTTCAACAATGACCATTTTTTTTCTGATGAAAATAACTAAACGCACGAGAAAAAAAAAAACTATGATGAAATGCACTGACACTATCGCCTACGAATAAAAATGAGATTAAAATATCCTAGAGAGATGAGATCCAATCCAAACTAATTAAGTTGTGTAGAAAGGCCTCAGAGGTAAGTTCCTTGTGCAGTAATGTTAGAGTGCACAATCTGATCTACCACCGACAAACACGGTGGGAACTCGGTAGTCAAAAGAATGACTAAAAATCAAAATTAGCTGTCAGAATGAACTCTCTCATATGTATTTGTCTGAACCATGATTTTGCAATATTTTGGGAATAGCAACAGCACAAACAAGGTTTTATTTCACTTCTATTGGCCACTTATCTGAACAACAAAGATAAGAGCATGTCAGTAATGGCACTGATTCCTCTGCCTTAATTACAGAGCTCCTCGACAAAAGTCTTCAAAGAGAGGAATTCAAATTAATGTAGAGACTAAGAGAGAGGAAACAGTGTTATTATGGCGGAGAGCAACGAATGCTGAGATTAGAGAGCTTTTCTCATCCAGGCCTCAAACTGTGTTTGTGAGTAAGACTTCTCTGACGACAAGACTTCTCAGTGTAGCTCCATGTCCTTGCATTCATTTCCATAGCTATCTATAATGCGTCACAGAGAGGGGGCAAGCTCTCCTGGTAGCCAAACACAATGGCTTCATGCTCCTGCATAATTCACTGTCGTGTGCAGTAATCCATAGAGTAGCTGGAGTTAAAACCACAGAGCATTTAATAGATATAGATGGGACGCTAAAGGGTCAATGGGTCAGTGAGAGGGGAACAAATTAATGTGTCTCTTACGCTGTTGTTTAAAATGAACTCAAATTTATGGCAGAAAATGGATTTATTTCCTGAGTAAATGAATTAACTTTTTAACCCAAGCTAATATTTATAAAAGATCTACCAATTTAGCAACAACAAAGACCTGCTATAATGTGCATAATAAGTTGCAAATGCTGGCAGATGAATCTAAGAACACTAAAGCTGGATTGTTACAAGCTAATGTCAAGCTTATTTAGGTTAGCTACACAGGCTCTACGCTACACTGCTGTTGGTGACTCATAGCTCTGTAAAAAAATAACTAGACATCAGAAGTACTTTGTGCTTTTCTGATGCCTGTAGATGTTGTTCATAGAAAAAAAGGGACTGAGTTATCTTTTCATTTACAGTTATGAAATTTATAATATCCAATGTGAGCAAAATGTTATATTACAAATAAAATATGGGTTTGTGATATTTGCATAACCTTGCATTTTGCTTATATTTACATTTTTTATTTTGAATTGTGTTTATTAATTTTAGTTTGGCTAATATCATTTAATTGTACTTGATAGAGAATATAGAGCTGAGGGGAACTGCACTAGGAAAAATGAGGGCTTTATCTGAGGAAGGCTAGACCATAATCCATCCAGTTGGGAACATCAACCCAGCTGGGTTTGAATTACATAGGACTAAAATAGATTTGTTGCACCTAATGCTCATGTCATTCAATTATGACATGAGCGTTTTGGATGTCACACACATCAGTGGATAGTCTGACAACACGACTTCTCTAAAATTCCCGATAATCCCCACTGATGCTATGATGGAGGAAAAAATAATCCAAACAGTTGTTTGTGAAATGTTTATTCTGAGGGTGAATCAAACCGTGTAATCTCCTTGTGCTTATATCTTTCATAGTGGTTTTACTGGCGCAAAGATCAGAAAAAAAGGTAAACAGTATGAGGGCGGCATAATGAAAAGATAAATCAGGTGAATTTATGGAGCTTTTTTTCCCCGTCACAAACAGACTGTCTCTCTGTTTGCTTTTTATGACTGAGTGCGTATGTGTGTGTTCCCTGTTGGAAAAAGTCTTGCAGCATGAGTCTGGTCATTGGGTGTGCACCTGAATTTGATGTCATCATTTTCATCTCCCTCAATAAGCCAAATGTAATGAACAAAATGCTCCAGAGTTCAGACGATCCAAGCCAAAGTAGTTTCCCGTAAACACACTCTAAAAGCTCCTGATATTTCAGTTTGTTTATTGATGTGAATGACCCCTCATTGTGCCTGTTTAATGTGACGTATTTACTGCCCAGCGGGATTCTGGTATAAAACATATCTAAATATATCAATATTTTTAATGACACCTTTTAGAGTTATATCGAAAAGGAGGACACAACTTTAGTCTTTTGTATGTTTAAGATGCAGTGAGTGTTATAAATCCTGCTGCTGGAACCTCATAAAGATGGACTGTTATTATTGAGTGAAGCCTAATTGTTGTGGGTTCTTTATTCTCAGCATAAATGAAGTATTCAGATGATGAGCACTAAAAGCTTTGAAAGTAATATTAGTAGAAGTGGGTCTACTGTGCAGGCAGCTCTGGGCGATAAGATAAATAAACTCTTTAAAAGCTCAGGACTCTCAACTCTCCTGTACTATCCAGACTTTTCACAGTATTTAGTTGTACAGATTACCATAAAGTAGTGGTAATTTAGTAACAGTGGAAGTTATTTTTCCATTTAAAAAGTGCAAAGTACAGAGAAAGAAGAAGAAAAACAAAAGATTTTGGTTTTGTTTTTTTTTTTTTTAATTTTATTAAGATGTGTTAACCCCTCCCCCCATTAGTGGACAGAACCTGATCATTTCTGATCATTCATAGACTTTTAAATAATTGGTAGTTATAGTTTTATGGAATGTTTACCTACAAATATAGTACAGGCCCTTCTGGCAGTACCATTTTGCCACATCATTGCTGGGTAATAGTTGGAATTAATTATAAAACTAAGAAACATTAATTAGGATTCTTTTCATTTAGATTGGGCGTAGCAGGTATTGTGCAGCCTGGCTCATTGGAGGACCATTGACACACTAAATAGAACGAAGCATAATTAATTTTGTCTACTATATCTGTGTTTCCTCTTATGACCTAAATAAATAAATAAAATAGCAACACAAATTGATTCAAAGAAAGAATTAAAAAAATGACATCGATTGTAGTCAAAGGTGTTCCGTCAACAATTTTACAGATATCTGATTTATTCTGTCTGTAATCTGTAATCTTTTTTTTTTTTTTTGCAACACTGTGAGTGACCAAATGGACCACAGTGAGCAAATTTACTGGTGAAGCCATGGATGCATTTAGAAGAAGTAGAAACCAGATTACAAGCTGGGCCCTCATTCATTTAAATGGAAGCTGCTCATTGGTGCATACCCGAAAATTTATTTACCAGCTTCCTCCATGCTTCTGCAACTTTGCACCCACAGAGCATGTGAATTAGCATCCTAATACCCAAAGAAAACATGCATGACTGAGATCCTGCTGGTCAAGTGTGCTATTAGGCTCCCCACACACGAGTGGAAACTGAATAATTATAAGACTTTCATACACACAAAGTTTGATAATTGCAGATTGTGATGCACAGAAAAACATATTTCCTAAATAACAACAAAGTATTAAAATATTGAGATGCTGGTGTTTTAACAAAGGAGAAAATGATATTTTTGTAACCATGCTTCTTTAAATGAAAAATGAAATAAATGGATTGCAGCACAACAAGATGCAAAAAATGTTTATACTCAACAAGTCAAGAGTTTAATCTCTGCTTTTACAGCTCCTCTCTCTGAGCCGAGGTGTCAAGTTAGCAGTGACACACAGGGGTAACTAGAGTGTGAGAGGAATTCTAATTTTGACAAAATTTTCATCATACAAACTGTTTTCCCACCTTCAAACAGCATTAAACGCAGGCGTGATATCTCAAGTTAAATGCATGAAAAACCTAACACATATGGCGCTTGTTAATATATTTGTACAGTCTTGAAAGAGAAAACCTGCAGAAACTCTAAATATCCAACAACTTGCGTGTGTGTTCTTTAATATTTATCAAAAGCAGAATTCTAAAAATGAAATAACCACAGTGCAATTTAATCAAACTAAGTGCTAATTACATTAGTGCTTGCAGCTAGCTGTGTTCCTCATTAATGAAGGAGTGTTACCCTGGTGACAGATTGGTGATCTGTCCAGGGTGGAGCCTGTCTCTCGCCCTGTGACATCTCCAGCCTCCCTGCAAACCTGATTTGGATAAGTAGAAGAAAATGGATGGTAAAAAGCTACTTTCAACTGTTCCCTTCTCACAAGCTGTTGCCACATTTTTGATATGACAGCTTTTGTTGTTTTTTTTTTATGTCAGATGCCCTTCCTGACGCAAGGGTATTTGCACCTTTCACGTGCCAAGAAAATGGGTAAACAACTACACTATGGGATGGAGAAATGAAATGAAGTGCTCACATTGGACAGAGCCAGATTATTTTCCCTATTTTTCCAGCAAACAGCAAACTCTGGGGATGAAGAATGAAGCCAAAGACTGCAGTTCCTCTAGTGGCCACTTGAGGCTGGCACCAAAAGTGAGAGAGAGAGAGAGAGAGAGCGAGCGAGCCCAAATTTACAGCATAAAAAGCATACTTTTAGCCCATTAGAGAGATCCGTTATCCTCTAAAGATTTATATAGTTACAGCTCTGCTTTTTTAGCATTATGGGATTTGTTAAATATGGTGACTTGTGGCTCCAAAAATAATCCATGTCTGGGACTGCCAAAAATGGAGAATGTTGATGCTTGAAAATGCTGAGAAAAGGTAGTGACAACATTTAAATGAGAGGCTGGAGTGCTAGGTTATTAACTATCCCTAGTTTGGTTAGCAAAATGTATCCATGGGGTGTAATGACTACAGTCTATGGATAGATACTCTACTATATACTATAAAGGCAGATTACTGGCTAATTAGTGGTTCGTAAGATACAATGACAATACTAGAATTTGTCTTCTGTTTGTACAAATAATGACACAACAAGCCATCTTATTTTTTTACATAATGGCAGTTGTTTTACATGGGAATTTAAACATAGGAATCCATGAATATGAAATTGCTTCTTTGCATTAAAGGAGATATTGTTTTGGCACTTGTGTGTTGGCTTGACTTTTCAGCCCCACAGGCTGTCTCTCTGGTCTCTGCACCAGTCCATTGAAGCACAAATGGGAGAAGGAATATTTGATCTAATGTCATCAGGTGGCACACTCTGCATTAATGGCACCATTGCCATGTGGCTTTTGCTAACACATTTCCTAAATTAAAAAGGTTATGTCACAATTGCCCTGCTCTAAGGTCGCCAAGAAACCCCAAAATTTACACTGAAGGTAGCATGCGCTGTATTTATCGAAAGGTAGCTGTAGAATACTTTAACATGTGAACTCCTGCTTCAGTTTATCACTGGTTCTCTATTAGCTTCAAGAGGATAAAAGCAGATATAATGTCCCAACTTTCTGAGTGATTTCAAGGCCTAAGCTCTAAAGTGCTAATTCTCCTCCCAAAGAAAGAAATGCTAAAGCGCACACACACACACACACACACACACACACACACACACTCACACACGCAGACAGATCTTTACTTACAAGCACACCCCCCTCACACATGCAAATGCACCACATCTGTAGTATTCTCCACATGTGTGTG
>VUQG01034642.1:0-10332 GCA_015106755.1 Etia nguti | reverse complement strand
AATATATGCATATGTATATATATATATATATATAT
Source organism: Etia nguti (assembly GCA_015106755.1). Classification (NCBI taxonomy): domain Eukaryota; kingdom Metazoa; phylum Chordata; class Actinopteri; order Cichliformes; family Cichlidae; genus Etia; species Etia nguti. The sequence continues at coordinate 10,297 of VUQG01034642.1, read as the reverse complement.
ATATATATACATATATATATATATATATATATATATATATATATATATATATATATATATGTGTGTATATATATATATATATATATATATAATTATATTATTATTATTATTATTATTATTATTATTATTATTATTATTGGATAGAACAGTGCATAGGTAAATACATGGGTTTACTGCCAGAATTGGAGTGTAAAGTCATCTCTAGAGACCAGGGCACGACTGCTGTCCTTTTATGACTACAATGACGTGAACAGCTTAGTATAGGCTGCAGATTTAGTATATCTCTAAAAAAATTTTAATTTTTAGCAGAAAGAAGAAGTCAGAATATAAACTGCCAATCTTAGTATTATATATCTGTAATTTCCCATTAGTTTTCCTATAAGTTCACATTTAATCTGTTGCCAGTTGAAGAATTTCACTGAAAGAAAAGCTTATTTTACATATTGCAAGTTACAAATCTGCCATAACCAAATAAAAAGTTACAAACATAAATACAAAACAACAAAGTAATTAATAAAAAATCGTGTTGAAAAAAGTCATGTTGTAACTTTTTATGTTGGCTTTTGACTTTTTCTGGCGAACTTTCCCCACATAAGTTTAAATCGGGTTTTTATTGAGTAAGTAAGAGTCTTTCCTCGTGAAGCGCACTCATACAATTTTGGAAATAAACTTCTACAAAATAATTTGGTGCCATTTCAGAGCTCAGTGGGAGAACACAGGCTGATGATTGGATCCTCAGGTAACAGTTTCAAACAAGGTCAGGTTCACCGAGCCTCGGGACTGCTGACCCATCAGAAGTGAAGTCTTACCAGGACGATGGGGCAGATTGAGTTGGGGGGCAGGATGTGATCCTTCAGGGGTCCACAGTCACACTCAGGTTTCACATGTGAGGCGCACTTGTTATGTAGCTGGAGGAGGTGGCAACCGTTATTAACAACCAACTCGTGTCAATAAGAGTGCATGTTTAAGTGTACAATTTCAGGTATATGCTCCAAACTAATTTACATTACACGTGTCATTGTCTCCATTTTATTTTCTATTAACGTGCAACTGTAAAAAAGTGTTTTGGGAGTGTAAATTGGTGGGATGACTTGTGAGGTAGGAGAGGTGCAAAAATGAAACCCTAAACAACAAGAAGCAGTGGGAATATAATAAGGAGGTGGCTGCCTCTCCTCGGGTGGTGGCTTACCGTGATTTGACACCAAACACAGTGGAGCCCAGTCAGACCCTGGTAACACTTAATGGTTTTGTGACACTTGTCACACTTGGTGGGGCAGTTCCCTTCCACCCAGAAATGATGCATTACCTGCAGAGAAAAGGAGAGATAGCACACAGAGAGGGAAAAAAGTGAGAAAAGAAACATGGTGCAGAAAAACAAGATATATACAAAAGCACAAGTGACACAACAATTAAAGAAAGCAAGGAGGAAGGGAAAAACAAGCAAAAAGGAACAAGAAGGAAAAACAGAGAGCGAGAAGGAGAAAGCAAAACAAACAGTGCTGTCTGCATCCCTGTCTCTAAACTAGGTTTATCCTGGTAATTAGAAATGCTTAGTAGCAGATTAGGTTGTTGCAATTCCATGAGAGGAAGAGAAGCCCTTATCCTAAGCTCCACGGAGCACTGCTGATCCAAGCGTGCCGACTGGTAAACACTCCAATTGGACGTACCTCTGTGTTTTTCTTGGACTTGACATAGGTTTTGATGCAAGACAGCGGAGCGCGAGCCACACAGCGCTCGTGGACTGTGTACTTGCAGACTGGAGCAAAAAAAACAAAAACATGGTTTTAAATGAGCAAAAGAACAAAGAAAAACTTCTCTGTTGTTGTAAATTATGTACACTAGGGTTTGAGTTATGTGTGCGAATGAAGATGTTTGTTCATCATTTTATAACTCAGTAAAGGGTGCACTGTAGGATGCAGTATGACTAAAACGCATGCAGGTCTTATCCTTTCAAAATAAATGTCTCTGTAAAACGGTTTATTTCTCCTTGATCTCCACCTGTCCTGTATTTTAGACAATCATGTGGTACTAAATCAAAATTATTAGACATTTACTTTTTGATGTCAGTTGTTTTATGTAAATATGCTTATCACCATCTTTCATGCATGAAAGGCAAGGCAGATCTATAATGTTACATTTCATTGTTTTAGACAAATAAGTGCATCTGTCAAACCTTTAACACTGACTGAATTACTCACACGAGCAGCAGAGTCCCTGCTTCCCCAGTCCAATTAGCATGTTGAGACACAGGTTACAGTAGGCTGGCTTATTGAAGTGCTTCAGTCTCCACACGTGCTGCCCATCATCTTTTACGTTCTGCAGCAACAGAAACAGGTGCAATGATTAACTGATGGAACAGTCACTGAGTCACTAATCCAACTGCTATATCACATAGCTTCATATTCAGGCTGGACAATCACCAGTTAATCATCTGATTGACTAAATTTGTTCCTTTTATCACAAGTTGAATTTTGTACAAAAGCACTTTACAGTTGATTTTGTTCTTCTGGATGCTGCGTTTTTAGTGGGAGAAACATTTCATCACTCATCCAAGTGACTTCTTCAGTCTCAGCTGATTTGTGAAACAGCTGCAATCAAGAGATGAGATAAGAGTCCATCTTTCACCATCTTAGGCCCCCTCTTCAGTTCAGCGACCGTTGTTTCCTTTTCACATAAATGGCCTCCTTGACTCCATGCTCAAACCAGCCTTCCTCCCTGTGCACATCTTCCTCTCTGAATGAGTGGCCTGACAGGGTAGCTCTTCCATGTTGCGCTGTGTTTGGTTTCCTCTTGAACTTCATCGTGTACACTATATTGCTCTGTTTCAGCTAGGAAACAGGGTGTTTGTGGTGGATGGATTTTTGGAGTTTTTTGGTGTTTAAAAGCCATTGAGATTATCTGGAAAAATGCGTCTCGCCTTTTAAGAAAATTCTGACGCGTAACGGATCGCCAATGGTTTTTGCTTAGGCAGCATTTTTCCATCTTCTCTCCTGGATTGCCTGGAGTGTTCTTCAAGCCTCTTTCCAGCTTCCCATGCCCAGCTGGGATAACCACATTTACTCAGGGCCTCTTTGATATGATGTTCTTCTGCTTCCCTGTCCGCTGTGTCTGCAGGGATGCCGTTCACTCTCTTACCGCTTTGATTGCAGCCATTCTCCAACTCTCTGTGAACAGTTCTCATGGCCACAAATTAATGGTGATGACAATTTGCATATTAATGATCATGAAACTAACCTCATGGCTCATTCTTAGGAAATGGTGCTAGATTCAGTCATTATACATTTGTGTAGTGTAGTGTATAAAATCTGGGAAACATGCAGTTAGCTGAGACTGAATAAGTCACTTGGATGAGTGAAAACACTGAATTCAGATTAACATAATCAGCTTTTTGGGGATTTCATCAAGACAAAGCATTTTGATTTTCTTTGTATATTATTCTGGGTCAAGCAGTCTAAACTCAGTAAAGACAGAAGGTAGGATTTTCTGTTACTCTTTTGTAGTAATATTCATTCATAAAAAAGGATACGTGGTAAGGATTTATATTAAAAGGTAGTCAAATGCTTCCACCTAGTGGAAGAAGCGTGAACTGATGGTGTTCACAGTTGACACAGTATGAATAGGATACCAAGCTTATCAAGAGTAAAATCAAAAATCCACCACACAGCAACTCTGTTTTGGTCAGTCGTGCAATATGCCAAGTTTTCAGCTAATGCTGTAGCTCTTTGGGAATCAAACTATGCTATGTTTTTACATTTACAATTTAAATAGACTCAACTTAAAGTTGGTTCTTTGCCTAGCTTCTTCCCTCAAGTTATGTGACTTACTGTACAGCTTAGTGTAGCAAACAAAAAATGTTCTTCTGAAAATGGTCATGTCCAAAGGTTGGGCTAAAAATGAGTGAAAAAGCAGCCAATTTCTAAAGACTTGGGGAATTTTAGTTTTAGCATAGTACTGTACTAGCATAGCTCTGTGCATCTAAGAAAGCTTTGGGCTTCTCAGTATTAGCACCAAATGTGTCTCTATCTCTGGGAACTCACTGTCTCCAGGCCCAGCAAGACTAGCAGAGGGATGGTGGTCATCCCTCCCTGGATCCACTCTTCCAGTGATACAGTACCATCGTGATCGTAGTCAATCTCCTGCATCATTTCCTGAAGGATCTACAGTATAAACAACAACAGAAGACGTCTTGAGTTGAGTACATATGACTGTCTCAGGGTAGTAAGCAATATTTTCATGCATACTCCATTTCTCAAGCAACATAGCTTATGAATATCCTCCTTACTGGTTTCAGCTCAGTCACATCCCATTCCAGGTACTCTGCGACATGCATCATCTGGGAGACAATGTGCTCTAACTCCTGCGGCGAGACCACAGACAGTCATTATAGGCACAAAAACACTGTGTTTACCTTTCTGTATGTCGCAGCCTTAAGTTAATGTCACTAAATTTCTTTGGCATGAATAGACTGATGAACAGCTTGTAATAGCAGGTTGGAAATGTCATTCTTCTGCAGACAAGAGTTGCACACAGCAAAAACAAAGGCAGTGTGGGAAGCACTCTGAAGCTGAAGGTTTAATTACAATGGTTGGTTTTGGGGGGCAGAGGCGGGTGATGTTATTATCCAGTACCACACTGAATCACTATGATGCACTTAGGATATCTTTAAAAACTAGAGTGTATGAGTGTAAATGAAGAGTTCATACTGTTTTTTCATTTTCTCTTAAACTCTGAGTATGATTTGGGTCCCACTGAATGGCTATCTCTGCCTACATTTGTATTCTCTCTGCCCTCTCATTAGTCCTCTGCTTTCTATTATGCTTTCTGTCTACCGTCCAGTAATGGGTGAGAGATGACTAATAATTGAATACGTTACCAAACCCACTCCACCTTCTCTATCTCCCTTTTAACCCTTTAATTTAAACCTACACACTCTGCACAGATAAATGAGCAGTGCTCTTTCATTCATAACTATGTCCAAGCCACAGATTTTACTCATCCTTGTTTTTCTCCATTACTACATTTCATCCATTAATTTACTTAATTTATTTAAATGAATTTGTTGATGGAGAAAACAGACATACAGAGAAATAGAGACTGATGGACAGAAATGATAAAAAAAGGAGATTAACTGATAAAATTTAGAAAAAAGATAGAGGGAGAAGAACTGAAGAAAATACAGAGATATTAGAAAGATAATCAGCAAAAAAACTGTATCTTACATTTACAAAAGACAGCTTGCAAATAATATAGTCTATTATTATGAATCCACCCTTGAAACCATTGGCTATCATCTGATAATATTTTAGCTTTTAAATATTATAATTTTACATTTTAAAGTTATCTAGGTGGTGAACAGAACCTGATATCTGTTACCTGACAGAAAAAGGTCTCAGAAACCCTGAAAAACTGAAAATCTACATCACTGGACAAGCCACTGGATTCCTTAAATGCTCACTGACCACTTTATGACAGTAGATATGCCTTGTTAGTGCTAGTTTGGACCACTTTTTGTTTCCAGAATTAACTTTATTCTTCATGTCACAAATCCAACAAGGGGCTGGAAACATCCCTCAGAGACTTTTCTCCATACTGACATGATAGCATCACACAGTTGGTGCAAATCCATGATAGGAATCTCCCATTCCACCACATCCCAAAGGTGTTCTATAGGATCGATATCTGGTGACTGTGGAGGCCATTAAAGTACAGTGAACTCATTGTCATGTTCAAAAAATCAGGTAACTATTTCCCAGTCTTTGATTGTCCAATTTTGGTGAGCCCATGTGAATTACAGCCTCAGATTCCTGTTCTTGGCGAAGTTAGTGTTGCCTTCCTATTACAACAAACTAATCCGGCCATTCTCCACCGACCTCTGGCATCAACAAGGCATTTTTCCCCATATAATTGCCGCTCAGCGGATTTTTTCTCTTTCTCTCATATGGGTTTTCTCTATAAACTCATCTGCTTATGTGGGTAAATCACAGTAGCCAGTCAGTCATTTGTCAGTCAAGAATAGTAACTGGCAAGTGGAACTTGAGCTTAGATAATCTTGCATATATAATATTGTCAATGCCATCAAAGCTCGTAAAAAGCCAATAACAAAAACATTTGTTCATTAAAAACTCAAGTATTCTGAGGTAGGATCCTGATTTTGTAAATCAAAACAAACATTCCAAAAGGGAAATATTTACCGAGCTGTCCAAGGAGCCATTTCCATCTGTGTCGTAGAGTCGAAACATGACTATGGAGACAAAAAGAAAATGTCAGCTTATTGTAGTAACATCCTGGATTCTCCAAGTTTCTCCGTCTTTGAGGTCAGTATTTAGTATCACACCAGCTTTGGCTGCACTCTTCAGTGTAGCCATATGTCACGTCAGTGCATGCAGAGACAAACCAAAGTCTTTATCTCAGCAGCTGTCTCATCAGCCTCTGAAGCTGCAACTTTAAGTGTCCCCCAATTACCACTTAAAAGTGTCACCATGGAAACGGAAAGCTCCTAAATCACAGATGTGATTGATCATCTCTTAACGTCAGTAATTTTATAGCGCTGTGACAAAATATTGAATCACTCCTCACTTCTTTATATTTTGGTGTCAAAAAGTCAGACTTGTAATTATTTTAGTGGTTTAGACCAATAATATTTCTGGCCTTTATTTTTTTTCTTTCGACATTGGCTAGTCTTTCTCTTATTTTCAGTCTGGTCCTTTGCACCTTAAAATTATCAGGGGAATGTACTGGAATCTTTTATTTGTTTAACCATGATCTGTGAATTATTCAAGCATAAAAAGGCACATTCAAAAAAGGCACATGACTCAGGGGAGCAGTGATGTGTCTACACATAACAGAAAACTTTGTTACTAGTAGGCTGTCTCAAAAATTTGTCACGATTTGTTTAGTTTAATCTGTGAAAAATTCAAAAGATAACACAGTCTGTTGAACGCATATTTCAGGACGATGTGGAGTGTGTCCCTAAAAAAACATAGTGAAACTGAACAAATGGAGGACAGAAAAGTAGCAGGCCTAAAATCCTATCTACAGAAGATGAGCATATAAACAGTTTTTGAAAATCTGACACAGGACCTGGGAGAAGGAAAGGAAATGGTGAGAAAAGTCTGAGGTATGTCAAATTATATAAGAACTGGACTGAAAATCAGTCATCTGTAAAACACGGTGGAGGCTGTGTCATGGTTTGGGGCCTGCATTTCAATCAGTGGTGTTGGGGATATTGTCAAAATTAATGAAATTCTGAACACAGAAAGGTACCAACAGATTATGATCCACCGTGGAATTGGGCCTGCGACATGTGATATTGCCCATGAGAAATTTTTACCTGATCCAAAAGTGTCATATCGCAATATTGTTGCTGTAGCTACAGAGTCAGAACTGCGTGTAAACCTTCAATGATGATTTAGTACCTAAAATGCTTCATCAAACTGCAACAAAGTGCAGTATTTTGCTAAATATGAAAGAAAACTTCCAACTTGAGGCAAAAACACCTCACACATAGAAAATATCATTCAGTGTTATTATGTGACAATATTTGTGCAGCTCTTGCAGAGTTATATAAAGTTTTAAGTACTATACTTCTCTACTTTTTAATTTTCCAGGAAAAACTCTAGCTAGACTACTTTGGTGTTTGCACCTGAAAGGAGCCCAGACCTCTGGCTTATTGAAGCAGTGTGGGAACATCTTGACAGGAAACAGCACAAAAGCCAACCTCATCCAGAGACTTTTGTAATATCCTTCAAGAAGTTTAAAGAACTACTTAAAAGCTTGCATAACATCAACTTTCAAGCTAGTTAAAATTGCACAAACTCTGTTTTTGCCATGTTACAGTATTTCCATGTATTTCTGTGTGTTTGTAGTTGTTTCGCCGCTAAATCTTTTTCTAGTGTTCCTTGCAAAATATAATGATATGAAGGGTTTTGCACAGTACTATAAGTCCTGCTGAGCTGTGACAACAACATCAACAGGAAATGGCTGTGCAGACTGTTTCAGGCTAATGCCTATAGATAGAAAATCCCCTCACTGCCCCACCTCCAGCCTGGCCTGGATGCAGCACATTGTGGCTACTGACATCATCACTAAAGAGTTGATGTCACATGGCAGCTTGTCAGGCCACTAACGAGGAGCTAATTGCCAGATTCCAGGGGAAACGGAGGTGATGGTGGTGGCTGATCCTGGTGTCTGCTGCTGGGTGGAGGTTGAGGGTGTTAGAAGGAGGTGACTGTAGTGATCAAAGAGGACCCAAAAGAAAAGAGAGAGAAAAGGCTGTTGACATGATGCCAGCAGTACAAATGGGCTGAAATAAGAAAAGACAATTCTTTCAAACATACAAATCTTTAAAATAATTGTGACTGCAAATAAGTTCAATTATATCTTCACTCAAAACCGGCTGTTTCCTGATTATTTACTGTTCAGGTCATTGTTATCATCTAAAAGAAAAATGAGAAATACATTTTATGGACTTTAGTGAGGCCAGTTAAAACTGCAAACAGGCATCAAACACAAATAATGGCAGTGTTACAGTTGTAAGCGAAACGTGATATGTGTCCCAGGAGGTCTGCATTGAAAATAAATAAATAATTTTTAAAAAAGGAATTAAAAAAAAAATTACTCACCCTTAACAAATTGGCTAAATTAAATTTTTTCCCCACAGAAAACAGCTGTAATAAGCTACAACTTGATTACATTTGCATCCACATTTATTAGAAAGCAGTCTTCTTCTTTCCATACCTTTGTAGGTGCATTGCTGTATATGTGTACTATTGCCCAGGTTTATTAGTGAAATAATGTTACCAAAAAAACCCTTCGCTACACATTTTAGTTCAGAAATAAATATTAGGTACAAATAATTTAAGAATATAAACTACCTTTTATTTAAAAATCATCAATAAAAAGAAAAAACTGTATTGTAAGTTTTGAGAAATTGTAAGTTTTGTATTCATTTTTCTTTTTTGACTTAAATGTTTTTGACCTTCTTAGCTTATTATTTCTCAGATTTTTAAAAAACTGAAATAATTAATTATTTTGTTATCATAACAAGTGTTTTCCTAAAATCTTTAAAGACTTGTAGCAAAAGTACCTGAAACTGGGAATTCTTTAATTCTTTTAATTTAATTTTTTTCTCTTTCTCATTTTTATTTGTACATTTACATGCAATCTGTATTCTTTAAAGCTATTTTAATTTTTAATGATCCTGATGTAAATAAAGCAGCACATATGTGTCTAAGCGCCACTTCAAATCTGTGCTGTTTTCAAACGGTCCAGAAGAGGGAGCCATCCTCTACCGAAATAACATGTTAAAGCCCACAGAGGTTTACAGGCACAGGGTGCAGTGATGACACATCACCCATAGTTAATTCCATAATGTGTTCCCAGTCACAGGTACCATCTGCTGAATTATTTAATAATCCCTTCGCTTAATGGGAGCAACATTACTCAATAATTCAACAGAAGCATGAGCATTATAGCAACACAGAAAAAACGGCTGCTGTCCAATTGAGAAAACTTTGTGAATAAAATATGCAAAGACTGCAATTAAGAGATGTGTCAATAGGCTGCCAAAATGAGGCATCAAACACCTGTTGGAGAAGCTTTATGGGAGCTCAGAAGATCACTTTAAGAGAAAGTGATCTGCAGTAAGACAGAAAGTGGAGATGCAGGAAAAAAGATTGATTTTCACATTTATAATAAAATAGCAATTTAGGCTGTGGCCAGATTAGAACCTTTGAGTTTAGAAAACCCGAAATGTTAATGGCTGATAAGACTGGCTGCAAGAGGAAACATTTTACCTTAATTAGTTTTAAATAAAGAATAACACAATAAGAAAAACAATTCGGTTGAATGCCCTTCTTAATTACCAAAAACATCTCAGGAAAGTCTGACTCACTCAGATAAAATGCTGAGAAAAAAACAAAACCAAACAAAGAAATCAGCAGGTACAAAGTGATTAAGGAAATATTTTGACTGCAACAAGATATTAAAACAGAAGTTTGAGTTATTTTACTAATTGTTGAGAATCATTTATAGTAAAGGAAACAAACTGTGCTAATTTCCAATTCCATAATTTTATGCTTGGACTCTGCTGAAAGAGTTTTGGTTGATTCGGTCCATCCAATGTCTTACAGAACCAATTTTAGCTTCTTTCTTCCTTCTTCCAACCCAGCTTTCTTGATATTGGCCAGCCAAACAAAAGGTTTGAACAGCAGGTGGGTTACTGTAACTAGATTATATATATATATATATATACATATATATATATATATATACATATATATATATATATATATATATA
>VUQG01034637.1:25451-42029 GCA_015106755.1 Etia nguti | reverse complement strand
GAGTTATTTGGGCATAACAAGGGGCGTTATGCATGGAGGAAAAAGAACACAGCATTCCAAGAAAAACACCTGCTACCTACAGTAAAATATGGTGGTGGTTCCATCATGCTGTGGGGCTGTGTGGCCAGTGCAGGGACTGGGAATCTTGTCAAAGTTGAGGGACACATGGATTCCACTCAGTATCAGCAGATTCTGGAGACCAATGTCCAGGAATCAGTGACAAAGCTGAAGCTGCGCCGGGGCTGGATCTTTCAACAAGACAACGACCCGAAACACTGCTCAAAATCCACTAAGGCATTCATGCAGAGGAACAAGTACAACGTTCTGGAATGGCCATCTCAGTCCCCAGACCTGAATATTATTGAAAATCTGTGGTGTGAGTTCACTAGAGCTGTCCATGCTCGGAAGCCATCAAACCTGAATGAACTAGAGATGTTTTGTAAAGAGGAATGGTCCAAAATACCTTCAACCACAATCCAGACTCTCATTGGAAGCTACAGGAAGCGTTTAGAGGCTGTTATTTCTGCAAAAGGAGGATCTACTAAATATTGATGTAATTTTTCTGTTGGGGTGCCCAAATTTATGCACCTGGCTAATTTAGTTTAAGTAACTATTGCACACTTTCTGTAAATCCTATAAACTTCATTTCACTTCTCAAATATCATTGTGTTCATCTACTATATGATATATTTAAATGAAATTGCTGATGCAAACAACCAATGATTTATAAAGGAAAATAGTGAAAATTATCAGGGGTGCCCAAACTTTTGCATCCCACTGTATATGGTTCATTTTTATTTTAGTGAGGCTGGTTTTATTGTGAAAAGGAACTTCTAAAGGACATCACTGCGATGTCACTCTGTGGGTATATAGTGAAATAGTATAAATATAGTAATATAGGCAATACAAAGCATTCAAATCATGGTTTTTCATAAACAAACTTTCCATAGACTCACTTGTTTCTGTGTGATTAACCATATTTTTAATTTATAGGATGCCAATTAATGGACATTATTCATTTTGTCCACGCTGTAAAAATGTCACCTTAAATTACTTTATAAATTAAATTAACAAACACGGCTTTGGCAGTAGGGTTTTAAGTTGTAAGCTGTAGGCTTATTAGTCCAGACTTGTCTAAGTAACTGCTTGAACTACATTAGATTCCAGTGTCTGCAATCCCGTCATACTTAGCTCTTACCCTAGATGAGATTAATGGCAAAGTTATTTTGAGATTGTAAATCTCAAAGTCAAAAAAGGAGTGATGAACTCTCCCTCCTCGTGGGATGTTTTTCTTTATCTATCAGTTGTTACAGATGTCTGTAGCCTCTCTGGCTTATAGATCTCTAGTTCTGAAAAAAAAGTCAGATGTTGTCCATCACTACTATATTTTTTTTAAGGATTATCAAATTACAGTTACTAAAAAAGCTCAATACTATAATTTTTTGCTAATCAAATACATAAAAACATCATACGACACTATATTTTTGTTGATTAATTTCCATTTGGTGCTCTAGTGTGTATTTGGGGCAGCAGAAGGGCTCATATGCATTAATTAAAAATAAAAATTAGTTTTCAATATCACACATAGACACAGGGGCGCAGGGGGGCAATATCTGGCCCTGGGGCATTTCAACCTTGCTAATCGAGAAGCTGGAGACTGAAGCTCCAACCACCCAATTAGTCCCAATTTAAGGGAGAAAGCGCTAACTCATTTTAATGATGTAAACAGAGCAAAATATATTAGGTGCCCAATACAGACAAACAATACTTATCTGGATCAAATCATTGTTGATTTTGGACTTTTCATTGGATTTGTTGATTTGTTAACTATACAGTGGGATAACTCCATCCACGACCCAGGAGAAGAGGGATGCTGTAAACATGGCCTTGTCCTAACTTTTTTTTTTTAGATGTGTTGCTTTCATCAAATTCAAACTGGCCTTATTTTTTTTTTTTAAATGGGACAGTTTAAACCTTAGATATTTGATATGTATGATATGATATCGATTTTTCTATGATCTATTGTGACTAAGGGTTGGGAGGGTTTGCTAGAAGTTGCCTGCTGTTGCTATTGCTTTTCCCTAAACGCTGGTAGTTTCTGTCAAAGATGCCAAATTATCTGCAAACACTCTCCAACCACTTGCCAAGCAGTAGTGAAACTGTAAAGAGTGAGATGCAAAGCAGAATCGGAGACCTTTGCCTTCAAAGTAAAAGATGCACCTTTTTAAATGGGTTGGTATCAGAGGTGAGGCACATCTTTTACTTTGAAGTTGAACACTCTCAGTTTCTGTTTAGAATCAAATTTCTTTTTATTTTTTGAATGTCACAACTGCTTGGTGGTTTGAGGGCATGATATTGTCTTTTATACAAACTATGGGCAATCTGCTAGTGACCAAAGCAACAACGACGACACTCAGGAACCACTCAGCCACTAAAGCCTAATCCTTAAAAATCTGTCCACAGACAGATATAAAAACAATGCTATTTGTGAATTCTTGTTCTAGTTACAAAGAGAAAACAATGGCAAGCTGTTGTGGCTGATAAATATCCTTAGAGTCTGATGAATCTAAATCGCTCAATGTAAATAAACGTTTTCTGGTCTGTTTGATATAATTCACTAGGACTTTTTGAACCTGTGGAGATGGACTGGGCACAACTGTGGACGAGATAGTGTTCACGCTGTGAACGGGTCGCCTTTCTGACCCAGAATGGACTTTCTTCTCTTTTTTTTTTTTTTTAACTCCATTTTAATCCTGAAGCTGTGGACCCAGCTGCTGTGGACAAATTCCTCCCTCTGACCTGTTTTGTAGGTCTCATCTTTGTTATCTCTGACCTGGAAGAAACCAGGCATGTGTGTATTTGCAGTGTGTATATGTATGTGTGTGTCCAGCTGCAGCTCACCGTCGTCACTGAAGTCGTCCACCAGAATGATCTCATAGATGAGATGAACCGGGGTCCTGTTTAAAACACTGGAGAGAAGACAAAAAAAACAAAAAGTGATTTCAAATATTAGTCAGTTTGCACAAACATAAATAAGCATTCAAAACAAATGCATAAATGCATGGCAATATACCAAAAGCTGACAAGTAAATGCCAACCTGCAGTGATGCAAACACACACACACACACACACACACAGGTGCTCATGAATCCATTATGTACGCAGCACACGCCATACGAAACAACATATTGAAAATGTCAGCCCAAATTCCTGTTATGAAAATGTATGACGTGTCGCCTCTAAAAAAAAACTATTTCATTAAAGAGGAAGATTGAAACATAAAAAATTCATAACTTTTACTGGAAGAAAATGAGAAAATGTGTTTTGTTCTGGGTGGGTTTCTGCTCCATTTTATTTCATTATTTCTACCGTTCAATAACCTCTGCGTTTATCATGTCCTCTGGAGTAGTGTAAAAAAAGGGAGAAAAGGAGAGGAGGATGAAAGGGAGAAAAGGAGGCAAGAAATGGGAGGATGGAGTTGATAAAAAAGGATAGAAAAGTGAAAGAAATGAAAAAAGAGAAAAAACAGGGAGGAAGAAGAGAAGAACAGAAGTATGGAAAGGGGAAGACAGGGAGTGAGGGTAAAAAGGTACAAGAAAGTACATGAATGATGAACAAGTAGAAAATCGATGGCTGAGGATCACGGTTGAGGGAACGGGGCAGAGGAAGAAGGGAAAGATAAAAGAAAATATTAAAAAAGCAATAGGGAGAGATTAAAGAGCGTAAATGAAAGGGGGGAAAAGAAGGAAAGGTGGGAAGAAAGGAACTAAATGAGACAGAAAAAAGGTGAAATGGAATGAGAAAGGAAAGAGATCGGTTTCTTCCTCATATTTATCCTGTTCCAAAGGATGAATATGAGAAAAGAGATAGAGGCAGGGGCGGAAAGATACGAGGATGAAGAGAGAGCAGAAATGGGAAGGGGGAGTAAGTGGGGAAAAAAGGGTGAGAAAGTTTAAATATGAAAATGAAAGGAAGATGAGGGAAGAAAAGAGCTAAAGGAGGGGTGAGCGAGCATGAAGGAGGAAAAAAAGGAGATCAAACAGAATTCCCAGGTAGAAAAGGATAGAGGAAAGAAAAACGGGGGGAAGGTGGAGGAAATGAGTAAGAGGGTTGTTACTTGATTGAGAGTAAAAACAGGGAGGTACTGTGTATGGAGAAGAATGGCAGAGGTGAAAATTAGCAAGAGACTAGTGAGGGATGGATGGATGGAGGAATGGTTGGTAATGTAGAGGGAGGAGGAGGTGTGGAGAGAACCTGTGTCTCTGGGGCACTGGACCCCATCAGGAGGAGTTATGGATGCTTGGAGGTAGAGGGTAGGAGAGGTGGGGTGAGATAAAAGATAATGAAGGAGGGGGTAAAGAGAGAGAGAGGGTCAGGGAGAGATATGGCAGGATAGTAAGGGAGACAAATAACCCTGGTGCTAACTCTCTCTTGCCCTCTCTCTCTGTGGGTTGAGGGCCGATCAGGAGAGATGGATGAATGGATTGATGAGATGGAGAGGAGGGGGAGGAGAAGTAGGAGGAAAGGTGTAGAGCAGGAAAATAAATGAAAGAGGGAGAGACGAGTGGAATCAAGATGGAGGGAAAAATAAAGATGGTGAGATGAGGTGATCAAGTAAAAAGAAAATAGTGCATTTATCGCATTAGTTCCCATTAAATCACCCTGTATCCATCTAAGCATCTATCTATGAAGCAGATATGAATGAAAGGACACAAATCTCTTTTCCTTCTCTCGCTACAACTTTTCTTCTTCTTCTCCCTTACAACCTCCTATTCCTCTCACTAGCTTCCATCTACACAAACACACACAGACCCACAGACCCACACACACACACACACAGGAGTTCCCATTCTCTGGTTCACAGGCCACTAGCTATGAGGCTTAACCTCCCCTCAGGCGTGCTGAGGGAGAAGCTATCTTCAGCTCACAGAAAATATTATCACCGCTGACAATACCGCAGTCGGCTGCCACAGAATAGCAGCTCTATATCTGCGCCGCTCATTTCCAACACTCTATATATCAATTTTAGCTGAGAATTTCTTGAAAAATTTTCATTACCTACAGCCGCCATTTGGAGGGTGCTTTCATCCAAAGTGACTTAAGAGCACGCATTTTTAAAGAGTGGCAGGTGTGGGGCCCCGTGGGAATTTAACCCCACTCTCTGGCAGTGATAGCGCTGATCTTAAATGGGTGCTACTGTATGACTGCCAGGGTGAGGGGTTCAATTCCCACAGGAACCATGTATACGGGCTGAGAGCATGAATGCTCTCAGAGTAGAGCGAGGCACTTTGAATAAAAGCGATAAAAGCTTCTTTCGAAATGCGTATCTGTGAAAGAACAAAATGAAAACAACTGTTAAGCAAGAAGAGATTTTTAATAAACAACGTATAAGAAAAAAAAACATTCTGTTGCTATTTCATCAGCACATTGCAGAAGACTGATTATCAGGGTAAACAGATTGCACATCTTGTTTGCTAATGACTTCACTGATCAGGTAATGTCTGGAGAAATTTAGCTCCAAAGAGAGTTTGAGTCTTTGATCATGTCAGCTCTTTGCTTTCATGTCCCACCCCTAACCTTCCTATATTATATACATGTCCAGAGCTCTGGGTTGGGTTATGACAGAATGATTAGCGTTGATAATACTTCTCACTCCAGTTCTTGACACTTAACCCTGGGAAAGCTTTGCATATCCATCTCCTGCTTTATGAGCGTCAACGATTTTTAATCCAGTCGGATTTCTTTTGTTTATAGTATGATGCTTTCGAGCGACAGATCAAACTCTTGCTTACGTTTTTTGCTGTGTGTAAAGTGGAAGACAATCCTCTGTCTTAACTTAATTTTATAAGTTTTGAGCATTACAAAGTTAAAGCACATTATTGCCCACCAGTGATTTGTGCATCCTTTGCTGTGCACTTGCTAAAATCTGTACAAAAATGTGAAACTTCATAAGGGAATAATCATTTTGGTCTCATCTGTACTTTCCTAGACCCACTCACTGTCTCTGTAAGGTCAAAGTATTCTGTACTATCAAAAAACATGCAGCAGATGGTGAAGCAGGACTTTTATTCATCTTCAAAACTCTCTTCCCACCTAGAAATGTCTTTGAATTTAGTGAGAAAATAATCATAATTTGGTAACAACAAAAAAAAAGAAGATTCCAAATTAGAACTAAAGCTTGAGCCACACTGAAGTCGTAGATATCAGTCTGTGTTGTACGCACTCATTCATACAACCACTCAGTCCACACTTCACCTTGACCACTAACTTTGTAAATTTCTCCAAAGCCTTGTCTAGCTTCAGTTGTTAAACCATTAAACCATCTTTGTTTGTGCACTAAAAACTCTCTAGGAGATGTGTTTCTAAGCATGTGAAGTAAATACAAAACCTCCTTCCGGTTTTAGATTGTCTCACCTCTCTGTTGCTCAGGGTTTTATACACAGCTGAGAAGTGATGCTTTCAACTGTTGGGAACTCGATTTCTTCTGCTCGGTTGGTTACGGTAAAAACACACTGCCACTCTTTCCTTCATGTGAATGAGCTCTGTGTTATATTTGAACTGTAAATCAGCTGAAGAATGTTTCCCATTACCTATTATTTTTTTCTACAGTTAAGAAGTTAATTTAGTTTTAACTACTATCAGACTTTGCTTACATCAAAATTCTCCTGTTTTCCTCTGTCGAGCTTTCACCTTTTCTCCCTCTCTCTCATGCTTCAGCTTGGTTACCTCCCTCCTCCTTCCAAACTCTCTCTGCCTGATTGCTTAGCTGACAGCCGGTTCTTCTGTCCTCTACCTTGCTGGAGTAATTCATCACTCTTTTTTTCCCCACCTCTGAATCTACCGATCTTTCCATTCATCCACATCCTGCCATCTTCCTCCAGCCTATTTCTCTATCAAGGTCTCTGACAGCAATGAAAAATGTTTCCTACAGATGTCAAATATCTCTTAAATATCTCCTTAAAATATTTTGTACATCCACGCAGTCTTAAAATATGTGGTATTAAAATCTGATGCATCTATTTTAAAAAACAGTATACTTTGCCCTTTTCACTGCATCTTAAATCCATCTGTAGAAAATCTCTCTCATGGAAGGAATTCCTGATTCAGCCACTCAATATGTTCTGTTCTGTCTAGCCACTAGTGATGCATTATCCTATATATCTGTACCCAGTAAATACTGTCTCATCAGTGCTGATCTATCACTATACGTCTGAATCTATCAGCCTTAGTCTGAAATCAAAGTGCTAGTTTGTCCACATTAAATAAAGTCTTGTCCCCGCTAATTTGCAGAAATCTATTTCTATATTCACTAATTACATTCTCATTACGACTGTTTATTTAGAGGATGCTGTATGTATAAGCTCATCAGTGTTAATCTAATGCCTCACAGACGCAATGAATGGTATCTAGATGGAACAGCATCTCATTACTAATGATCTGTAATGTTACAGTATCATTTACATGATGAGTCTCCTCAAAAATTATTCTGAGCTGATATGGATACCAAATACATTTATCTTGGAAATGACCTTTATTCAGCAATGTTAAATTCTTGTAGTCAAAGACAGATTTTCCATCTGCAGGAACTTATATCTGGTACTATGGCTCTACTCAGAATAAAACAGGCAGATATGCAATTGATTAAGTCAGAAACAGCATGAAAAGGAGTAGCTATATGGGTTCCAAAGTGGCTTGCAGATGTGGAGCAGCTGTGGGCAGGCTTATAGTGATCCCTTGAGTGATTTTTTGTGGTCTGCTTAAAGTAATGTTATGCTTAAGTCTGTCTAAAATACTTTAGGGAACTACGCACACATCTTTGTGTCAACTCCAGCCCACAGACAAAACAACATGGAAACATTATTAGAAATACAGTCACGTGAAAGAGTTTTCAATGGGCTCTATACAGTGAGTACACCCTTACTACTTCCATATGAATTCAGAGGGTAAGTAGAAGCAATGTGCAGCTAATCAAATGTAACTGTTTAATTGATGAGCAAGTGACCCCTTCTATAAAAGCACATGTTTTGGCAGCTTTACTGGAGTGAGGTACCACAACCCCACAATCTTGACAGCAGTGGATGTCCAGCAAATTTCCCCAAAGGTCAGAAACCTTTGGGGAAACCTGTGCAAACCTAAGAGGAACTGAATAAAAACCAAACAAAAACAAAAAACATCGTAGGCTATACAGGCCTACAATTTGCATGTAAAAGTTTAAAGTTCATGACAATTAGCGCCAAATTTAGCAAAAAGTAAACACATCACATCAATATAAACCCTCAAACCAACTGTCAAGCATGGTGGTGGAGGGGTGATGACTTTGGGCTTAGACCTGAACACCTTGCAGTCACTGAACAGACCGTGAACTCCTCCGTGTACCAGAGTATTCTAGAGACAAATACGAAGCCATCTGAAAGCTAAAGCTCGGATCTAACTGGATCATGCAACAGGACATAGTGACTGAAGAAGTAAGGAATTTGGTGTTACTATAGCCCAGTTAAAATCCATACCTGATTGAAAGTTTAAGGCCAAATTGTGCAAAAACAAACACTGATGAAGTCATATAGAAAATGATTACTTCATGTTACTGGTGCTAGAAGGATCTTAGCATACTTAGTTTTTCACAAGACTGCATGGAGTCCACTGAGAACTTTCTTTTTAACCTTACTGCATGTGTTGGAATCATAATTACAAACAAAAACATATATTTTCCCGTCAAACAAGCAATAAAAAGCATTTTAAATACAGACTGTTTTGTATCTAAAATAATGTTTATGTACTGGGTATCTCTATATACTAAAAACACTTGGGTTTCCTTATCTATAAAAACGCTTTAGCCCCAAATGAAAGGGATAATGATTCAGGTAGAAGTATATGACAAAGGGCCAACAGAGTGGGAGGAAGAATTTCGTAAAACAGCCAAGTTGCAGAAGGAGGCAGAGACTATAAATCTGCCTCGTCCTCCTCCTAATAAATCCTGAGTGATCAGTTCTAAAGGAAGTGATCTGGACTCTTTACTGTGCATTTTTTAGGACCACTGAATCAGAAAGTGCTGAGCTGGTGCTGATCTAGAAGTGGCATTTCTACACTTGCAGTGAGTGCTGGCTGCTGAGCAGAGCAGGATGGTTGCTTGGCTGGATTACAGACTGACTGATGGACCAATTGGGTAATTAGACAACTCCCTGAGGTTTATCTCACACACAAATTTAAAACTTGACCTTACTAAAGAAAAACTCTACATTTAAACTGTACAAAAAGAAAGCCTGTTGAACTGCGATGCTAATTGTGGTTCAAAGCATCATTTACTTTCTAATACTACAAAAGCAAGCAAAACTATCTGCAGATGATACTTCAAACCACTGTGTAAATTATAGGTAAATACCATTTAGTATAACCTTCATACTGGTCTTGAAGACAGACTGATCAGGTAAAGAGTGAAGTGAACCAAATTCTTCCTAGTGATAATTCTGTTAGTGTGTTACATTTTTATTCTAAAATACTTAAGAAAAACATTTATTTTTGTTGGACTATAAGAACAGGGATTTAAAATGGTGATGAGTGTGCAACGCTGCCTAAAATGTTTCGACAACAACAACACACTTCAAAAATGCCCCCGTCTCCAGATTATTCAGAGTGACAGCTTGAGCTTGGAAATATATATGATTATATGATCAACAGAAATGGAAAATATCCTAAAGCTACAGGAATGAGTCCCTTCTCAGCCAGCCCATAGTTTCATTTGCAAAAAACCAGCATGTGAAACAGATATGTTGATAACACACCGCGTGTGCGTGCTGCTTGGCATATGAAGGATGTAGATTAATGCAGCTTGTGTGTCATTGTGTTTAGAGTGCCCTCACATAGAGAGAAAAAACAAACCACAATCAGCGGTTAATTGAACGCATGTAAACAAAAACGCACGATAAGTGCTGGCTGGATATCAAAACAAATATCACACCCGAACATTTAATTAACCCTTTTCTCCACTCAATTAACATTCAGTGTGCAGTGATTTGGCTGAAGATGTAAAATGAATTGAAAACATAATGAACAGTGAAATGCATTAAACTAGATTTTTTTTAAATAGATATATTTCTTCATCTGCAACATGCTGCCACAATCAATCCCTTTTGTAGGATTTTTTTCTGTCATTAAATTTGGCATTAACATAACAACCAACCTAACCATAACATAAAATAACATATAACATAACATAACAGCAGGAATGATGATCACACAATAATAGATATTTATAGCGCTTTTCTCTCATTTTCCCGTTTCCCGCTGTAGCTCCTTTGTACATGATGAAACCTTTACAGTTCAGAAGCCTGTTTTACATGAACATACACACACAGAGCCAAAACAAACTAAATCTATTAAAAACCAAATATCCCAAAAGCTCCTCAATTTTATTTTTTGTGTCATTGGCTGTTGCTCTCTCTCTCTCACGCAGCCTGCTTATCTATTGCCCAGCGGAGACAGAAGATGAGATCAATTTTCAGGATCAGACCTTGATTAAATATCGACAAGGCCTGGCTCTCCCTCAGAAAGCAACTCTTTGATCACCAGATGAAAAGCTTTCAAAGTACCCATCATTGTCTCAAATCAAACTTATTAAAGTTCAGCGTGCATACTGCCGAGCCCTAAAGCACACAAAGGTCCAAAATTACACCCCTTTGTAATGTAATTGTAGGCATTCAATACATTTTCAGTGTTTTCAGAGTCCTTGAAGCAAAACATGATTGCAGATAGTAAAAAGCAAACTTATCTCTCCATTATCAGGCTATTGAAGTTTTTTTTTCTTTTCTTTTTTCCCTCAGCTTGAATAGTGGTGCTTGAAATTAGACTTCAGTTGTCTGCCATCTATGACTGAATGCCTTTCAAAGCCTCTTAAAAGAAAAGGTCTACAAAGTTTCACTAAACTGAAGATCTTTGTAAACTTTTCATGATCCAGTGAAGAGACAGGCACACTGATATTTTTAAGCATTTTTCACACAAAGAGTATGATGCTGAAGCTTTTTTCCAATTCAGTATTTTAACTCTGCCTCGGTTTAGTGGTAGGTCCTTCCCTTCTGCTTTTCTTGGGGCAGTTTCATAAACATTTGGTATTCATGTACTCGTGCAAATGTCTGGCAAGATGTTTGGCAAGGAGAACTTGTTTATGCAGCTAAGCAGGACCACCAGTTATCAACACATTCAAGGTGCATTTAACCACATTTTCTATAGCATGTTATAATATTAAACTTTAAAGGACACCTATTAGTGTCATGGAACTCATTCTGACATATCTAAAAAAATAAAATAAAATAAAATAAAAAAGCCAAACCAACACAGACTTCTGGCAAAAATCAGCCACATTTGGGCAAGAAGATAAATGCAACTTATAAATATTTAAGTATAATAGCTTTTTGTGCTGATGCAGATTAGGGCATGTAAAATGTGCTCTGGTATCTTTTCATGTAGTTAATCATGTCATAGTTTTCTAAGATGTCTTTAACACTGTAAACTGGTACATTTAAACCAATAATAATGAAGTAAACTAGCAAAGTAGTTAGGTAAAAGCAAAATGTAAAAATGGTTTTATACAATCCTCAAAACTTAGTTTTTGTTTGTTTTGAGCCACCAACGGCTCATCCATCTTTCTGTGTGGATTTTGCCTCTCAAAGACTTACGCAGGTAAGAAATGGGTAAGCAGTGATAGGAACGAAAACAATATGAGAATTTGACTGAATGACCTTTTGGGAGCACTTGCAGTAAAATTTCATAGGGCACAAATATAAACTGAAAGCACTGCCTGGCTATAAAGTCATCAGTCTAAAAATTGATGGTTTGTTTTGAGTGAGGGCAAATGTAATTTGCACACAATTTGCTCTTAATGGACCACAACCTGCAAAACCACACCATAGTCCATTAAGGACCCTTAAGCAACCTACTAAGGGACTATGGAAACAGTCTTAGATCCCACAGGGTCACTCCGTCTTAGAAAAAAACATACTTCGCAAACATCTCATCTTATACGTTTATTTCCAAATTACTATTCTCAAAAAGTTCCATGTGTAGCCTCCAACAGAGAAGTTACTCCACACTTACAGTCTCATTACTCATAACATCACCAGTTTCTGTTTCTTGGCTGTTTTTGCTGTTGTCAGCTGCACTAGCTTTCAGAAAAACTGCAAATGTCAAGTGATCTGTTGTAGTACCCTTAACTCGTCTGAGCTTTAGCCAATTGCGTCACTCTCCCTGTAAAGACACCAGTTGAAGCTCTTCTGTCAAGTTCCTGATTTCTGTTAAGACACCGATCCTTTAGTCTGACAGAGCTAATTTTCACAAAAACTATATAAAACCTCAAAAGCTGACAATTCTTCGACACAATCATCAATCCCACCAAATCCACACACGGCTTGTCCCCTTTCCTTTTGAGAAACACCGAAGCCAAAACAAGGAGAGACTGTCCACAATAACAATTTTAAAAAGTTTTTTTTTTTTTATGTCAAACTGATGAGCATCTCTGAATGCACATCAAATTGAACCTTGGCAGGCGAAGCCCACACCAGGTGCCACTCCTATCAGCTAAAAACAGGAAACTGAGGGTACAAATCCCTGGATTCACCAAAATTGGACAACAGAAGATTGGAAATACATTGCATCCATTCAAAATAAGATTTTCTAGGGAGAGATGCTGTCTTTCATTAAAAAACACAATTCCTCTTTTTGTTGCAAGCAAGTTACTTTATTGTTATATTAACTGGTATTTAAGGCCAATAAAAACACCTAAAAATGTCTGAATACAAATAATACACAGCTTAATGTCTTTTGGATGGACTATACTGTATATTTATCTTCAAATGTTTTAATGCCAAGCAAACCAGTTTGAAGCAGCGTGGAAGCTTCAGAGGATCTAATGCACCCTGGTGAACACAAACGTTCCAAATTCACAAAGTAAAAATAAAAGGCAGCTAAACTACTTCTAGCTCCAAGTCACTACCGGCAAAAACACACGCACACACACGCACGCACGCATATAGAGAGAGAGACAGAGCCAAAGGGAGCAGAGGGGCCCAGGGAGACAGATTGTCTTTTAATTGGTTGAAAACTGCAGAGCTCTGAGAAGGGCTGAAGGGGACACACACACACACACACAGAGCAAACATCACAAAATGTCCTCTGTGATAGTGAGGAGACGTAGCCAGTCCCTGCTGACTGACTGGTATAATGAGCTGAACTCAGGCCAAAACTTGGCGTGTGTGTCTGTGAGTCTTTGTGTATCTGTTTGTGCTGATTGTGGGTGTGGTAACCTGCTGACAGAACGATGGTTCAATGATAGATTGGATTGAGGGTCAAGAGAATGTAAATGTGTGTGTGTCTTTTGAATGTTGCTCTGCTTACCGGCTAAGAATAAATAAAGTCAGAAGAATATAGGTTGATGAAGGCTGATACGATTTAATATTTAAATACCTTTTCTTCCTTTAGGGGTTGCCAGAGCAAATCATCTGCCTCCATCTCACTCTAGCATCCTCCTCTGTTCCTCAAATGCTCTGCAGATCCTTCATCACATCCTTCTCTGTGGTTTTAATATTATCCTCCTGCCTAGCAGCCCCATCTTCAGCATCCTGTGCCATATATCCAGTATCTCTCCTCTGTCCATGTCCAAACTGCTCAACCTGAGCTGTCCCTCTGATATACTCATTTCTAATCCTTTCCATCCTGGTCTTCAACTTCAACTCTGCCACCTCCAACTCGTCCTCCTGTCTTTTCCACCATGTCCTGACTACACATTATAGGAGGTCTCACCACCATCTTGTAAACCTTCCCCTTCACTCTTTTGCTTCTATCGTTCTGCAACAAATTTCCTCAGACACTATTCTCCACCCACTCCACCGTACCTGTACTCTCCTCTTCACCTATACTGTGACCCCAGGTATTTAAATTAATCTACCTTCACTATGACTACTCCTTTCATGTTATTACAATATACTTTCTCTAGATCCACACTCTCAAAGCATACATTACATCTGTAGTTCTTTCTCAGCACAAAGCCATACTACTCACTGATCATCATCTATCTTTTTACCTAGCTTCAAAAATGCTTCCCTCTATCTTCATGCTGTCGCTCATCAGCTTTGTCCGAGTGTAGTTACGTTCACGCTTGTTCTTAAAAATTCGTAGCAATTCACTTCCCCATTCCTCGGTTATCCTCTCACTCTCCAAGACTGTGTTAAACAGTCTGCTCAAAAAGTCCATTGCCCTCTCTCTCCCCATACCTCCACAGATAAGTCATATGGACCATCTGACTTTTTTCTTCGTCTCTATAGATGCCCTCACTTGCTCGACCTGATATCATCGTGTTGGTGTTGTTCCTAGATTAATAAAACGAATGTTGGTCCAGGTTCAACATCGCAAGTGACAGTCACATTGTGTAATGTCATAGTCTTGCTTCATGGAAACACCGTCAGACCACACACTAAACCATAAAGCGGTGAAACCCTAACCCTCACTCTAACTTTAGCCCTGTAACCCCTAACCCTACCTATGACTTTTTCCTGAGTGGATATGTGTAGGTTTTTATCAAGTCACAGAGCTATGACATCATAGCAATGTAATTGTTTAGATGCAATTTTGATCCTGGAAAAACATTATCTTGATTCAGGAACAACATTAACACGACGATCAGATCAGACAGACTGCCTCACTTCATCCTTACTAATTCTCTGCTCTTTATTCAGCAACTTTCCTTCATCCATCCTCTTCTCCCTCATTTTCTTCATTCATCAGATCCTCAAAGTACTGCATCCATCCATTCTCAACACTCTCTTCATTTGTTAGCACATTTCCATCTCCATCCTTAATCACTCTAACCTGCTGCACATCCTTTCCAGCTCAACCTCTCTACCCTGCTTGCCAATACAAGTCCTTTCGTGTCCAGTCTCACATAACACTCACTATAAGCCTTTTCCTTTGCTACCACTCTCTTTGATGTTCACCTAGCATCCCAGTACTCCTGTCTACTTTCTTTCTTCACGACTTTACCAATAACCAAAATCCTCCTAGAATTGGGAGTTACATTTTTTATCACTGAGGTTTTATCACTGAGCTCTACCATATAGAAGTCTCAGATGTGTGTTTACCTCTTGATGGTACGCAGCAGAGTGGATCTGGCCTCATTGTGAAAGGTGATGATGATGGAGGTTGAAGGAAGCTCTGAGTCGTAGTGAAGAGTGGTGCACCTACAGAAAGAGAGAAGCATTACTGAATGCTACTGGCAAGGAACCCTTTGATTTAGTAAAAGGCGTGTCAAATTTTAAAATGATGTATTAAAAGACAGATAAACATACACTGTTTTGAACTTTGAGTAAATGTTAAATGAGCAACAAGTCCTCCAACTACTCTTTTGTCAGCTCAGTTCACTGTCAGTTCCCAAAATATAACAAGTTGACTTTCAGGCATGACACA
Organism: Etia nguti; assembly: GCA_015106755.1. Classification (NCBI taxonomy): domain Eukaryota; kingdom Metazoa; phylum Chordata; class Actinopteri; order Cichliformes; family Cichlidae; genus Etia; species Etia nguti. The sequence goes on along the minus strand of VUQG01034637.1, from coordinate 26,582 downwards.
AATTTTCAGGTTGAGTCAAAAATCAAAGGCTGTCTGATCTTGACATAACAAATCTGGCAAGGGATTAGAGGAGAACCCATGTAGCAACTGGGGTCTCCACCACCCTATTCAGAGATAGTCAAACATTACAGTGAGACTGCTGCATCAGCTGATAGCTCAGCTCATATCCTTCTAAACCTTCAATTGTCAATCCTCAAGTCCAAGCCACTTTGCAACCCTGCTCCATCCTTGTCACTCCCTTTATGCTGCGTCTGACTTTATTAATGTTTTATCTGTTGTCACTGTATGTCTGCTCTGTGCTTGGCTCTTGCTGTTGTTCCCTGCCTCTAGTTTTCCATGTATCCCCATAGAAGGGTGTGTAGTACCTAGAAAAAAAGCCATGCTACTAAATAAAAATTACTAAAACTGACTATACTGGTAGAACACACAAAAGGCTTGAGATATTTCACTTCACGTGGAATTAATACAGAATGAATGTAAGTTTATTATTTTAAATATTTAAATATAAAAAAAATTACACCAACTATCATCAACATGCATCAATCTTGAGATTTCTTCCCAGATGATTTATCTCCCACTCACACTATGTGATGGTAATTACCCACACCTTGAATCACATCTTGGCTCATGTGGTGGTAGCAAATTACATAAGGCATGGTGGTTCTGTGACTATCAGGACCACCCCCAAGATGATCACCCCAATACGGGTTTAATATCTATGACTCCCAGTCAGTTTTCAGAACTGAAGAAGGCTTTTGGATGAGAGAGGAAATGTCTTCATGAACCTAAAAAGAAATCCAGCTGCCTTCAACTTAAGTGCTTAAGACTACTATGATACACACAACACAGGCAATTTTCTAGAATTTCAATTTAATTATTATTTTTTTGTGATGTACTGGTATACATACATACACTATATGCATACTGGTCAATAGTATTCGTTTTATGGTGATTACTGTGAGACTATTTCCTATAATGCTGGCTGCTCCCGTCTTCAGCTGTAACACACACACACACACACGCACACACAGACGCACTGTATAATGAGAAGACTGGCCTTTACCTATCAGATTGATGGATTGGTGACATTTTCCAACAGAAACAGTCTGCTTGGTCTGTTCTGGCCTTTAT
>VUQG01034637.1:6593-25431 GCA_015106755.1 Etia nguti | reverse complement strand
CCCCACACACACACACACACACACACACACACACACACACACACACACACACACACACACACACACACAGTAACAAAGTGATCAAACCAGACATGTTGAAAATGAATTATAGATGACCACCACTATGCTCATTAAAATACGTCGCAAAGTGTGTGCATGTGTGTGTGTTTGATTGCAGTGCATTCGCTGGGTCAGCAGGCTTTTCTTCTAAAAGAGCAGAGGAACGCACACACACAGACACACGCACACACAGACGCACTGTATAATGAGAAGACTGGCCTTTACCTATCAGATTGATGGATTGGTGACATTTTCCAACAGAAACAGTCTGCTTGGTCTGTTCTGGCCTTTATTTTTAAGAAGTTCACCTTTCTCGAATATGTATGTGTCTGTGTGTGTTTGTGTGTTTGTAGAACCAAGCACACTGCACCATTAACCAGCCTAACATGGGGTTTTCTGCAGCTCACCTAATCTACTTCAATAACATGTTTCATTATTTGTTTTGCAGAAGGCGACGAGGTTAGAATATTCAATTAAATATACTACATATAAGCAATAAAAATGTGATTGGTTTTATCCATTTCCTTTGATTAAAAAAAAAAGTTTCCTGTTTTATATAATTACAAGAGGATCAATACAAAATGCGAAATGTTAAGCCTAAATGCCCTAACAAATTACCAAAAGGCATTTTTACAGATCAAACACTAGCCCTTTGACATATAATTTTGTATGTAATAAATGAAAACAATGCTCTACTGGGGTGAGATCAGGTGACTGACTTAGACATGAAAGAATATCCCATTTCTTTGTCTTGAGAAACTCTTACATGGCTTGTGCATTTGTCTGAATAGGAACAAAGTATATAGCCTTGTACACCTCATAATTCATCCATGACACATTATCATTAAACACTCTTGGCCCAGTTCTACTGGCAGTCATTCACACCAATGCCATAAAATTGCCTACACCATGTTTGACAGATGATGCACTATGCTTCACATTTCCTTTTTATATATTTTTTTTCCAAACTACAAGTTCATTCTGGTTTCATTTATCCAAAGAATCTTTGGATTCTTTGAACTTTTGGACTTTAAGATGTTTTCTATTGAATCTGATTTTCTGCAAACAAAGGTGCTGTGGTTGTAAACCCATTGTATTTCAACTCTTGACTGTAGACGCTGACAATGACCTCCTCCTCCTGACACTCTTGAGCTACCTCCTCAAGAGTGTTTTTGACTTGGTTAGGTTGTGAAGGGGTTTTATTGTAGAGTCTTTACAATATAAACCGCCTTGAGGCAACTGCTGTTGTGATTTGGCGCTATATAAATAAACTGAACTCAATTCAATTTTTCTTAACTATGAAACGAATTCTGTCATCATACATTTTAGTTGTGTTCGGTGGCCTTCCAGGCTTTGTTAGAATTTGCCTATGCCCACTACTAACTTTAAATACTACGTCTGCTTTATTTGTCATAATACAACATGGTAACAGGCCTCACCTGGTCACGACACTGCTTGTTAGTCAATTGTCCAATTACTTTTATGTATGAAAATGGCTGTATTTAATGCAATATTTTTGTAAAACACCTTGAACTGAAGCTGATTGCTAACTGCCACAACCTACTTATTTACTGCTGCACATCTTAAATGTTTGACTTTAAATTAACTGTGGTTTACAGAGGAAAAACAAGAAAGCTGTTTTTTTTTGTCCAGCAACTCGCTGACTCAACAGAAATGTGTTGTATTGTGTATACACAATATATACACAATATGTGTATATTATATTGTAACAGTATTAAAATTAAAAAGTGGTTAGTCACATATTATATAGGCGACCTTGCAGCAGTTCAAATAATTTTCTCCAAGCATGTTCATATCATAGTTCTTAAAAATACAGAATTTTCTTGTAGCATAAGTACAAACACGATATTTACCAAAACCCAAACACATTTCCCAGCAAGACAGATTGGGGAGCTCCTCCCTGTTGCTGCCCAACTTTGTAGTTAAAAAAGATAAGATATATATATTCCTCACAGAAAAATCTAAGGCAAGAAGACTTATCTACTTCCCTGACATATGAAAAAAGAAGACAGCCAAAGCATGTTGCCTTACTGTGATCATACCAAATATTTTTTTCATACAGGAAAACATAAACATGTCTTCTGATATAAGTTTCTTTGGAGCTTATCTGTGTTTTTGTATTCATGGCTTATCAAACACGATGCCAGACTGAGTTTCTTTGGATTTATCCACTAAACATAAACTCAAAAACATTGTTTCCAACCTTGGAAGACATCCAAGATCACATCAGTCAGGTCATGTGTAATTATTCAGGAACACATTCAACAACAACTAATATCAAAGGAGCTGAGTTTTTGTACTAGCAGACCGCATGTGCCACATTTCCACTACTTTGTGAGCTCAACTCAGTGTGCATCATCTAAGTGTCCTTGAGCTAAACATTGAACCTCCTCTTGAGATCTGCTGTGGGTTAGAACACAAGCTCAACTCCTAATTTGTTGTATTAACAGGTCGGCACGCAGCATCAGTCAGCGCGCACGAGCACCCGGCTGTGAAATAATACCATCAGCAGCTCATTAACTCGCAATTTGATTTTTTTTTTTCCTTTTTTTCCCTTTTTTGTTTGGAGGCACAGAGATGAAGTAGGGAAACAATATTTCCAAAGGAGATTAGAGAATTTGTCTACCCATGCATTCCTATCTATGCATGTATACTTTAGTTTTTTTCCCTCCTTTATTCTTTATTTATTCATCACTCTAACGTTATTACAGTCTGCTTTGATTTTCCCTTACTTTTATGGTTCCTGTTTTTCACACAGTTTGGAGTTCCTTTGAGTTTTCTATCCTTGTTTTTTATTATTAGGTGTTTTCTGGTTCTCTCCATTATGTTCTATGGCTGTTTCTTTCTGTGTGAATTTTTCCTTTCTCTGTTCAGCTTCCTTCTCTTGGCATTTCCTCTTTTACTTTGTTAGTTAGTGTCTCATGTGTCTTTTATCCTGTTCCCTAAAAAATATCTAGTCCTCTCTTCTCCTTGTCTATTGTCAGAGTGTTTATTCTCCCTGTGTGCTTCTTGCTTATTTATGGGGTTTCTTGGATTTGTTTTTTGTTTTATATTTTTAGTTTTTAAACTTTGCACCTACTTTATAAAAGGTCAGATTTGTTTTGTTAACTCTGTCTGCCTTTTCAGTCCTGTGTTTAGGTCCACTGTCAGCATAGACTGCAACACTTTCTATTATTCCTTGTTTTCCATTAGTATTTTTCATCAGAACATACGATAATGGGGCAAATTAGTGAAGAATTAAGTTCTGTGTCAAACAGCAGTGCACATTTCTAAGGTAGTCCAACAGCCAGTATGGAATAAACTGTGTATTAGATTTCAATGTTTCTACCCACAAGTTCCTAGAGCACGCTGCCAAAACATCACTTAAACCAGACATGATCATCACCTCTGAGGCCACAAAACAGCTGGAACTCTCAATGCCATGAGAAGACCATAATGAGGAAACCAATGAGAGTAAACATGCAAGGCACCAGCAACTGGCGGAGGAGTAAGGGAACAGGCTGAAGGAACTCCTATGAGCCAGCTTCTAATGATGTAGAGGTTTTGCAGCTTCACTCATACTTCACATGTTTGGGTGTTATAAGAGTGGACAAGAGGAGGGCTGTTCAATTTGTGAGTAAAGCTGCAGAAAGAGCCACAGGGTAGCTTTGAATTTAGAGGGCTGGCCTGTGGGCAGCTGCTGGGATGCAAGCAGGGGTCTGATGAACCCTTGCTGGGTCGCCTGGGTGAGGGTTTCTGATGCTGCAAGACCCGAAACCGCCGATGACCTCAGGATATATAACTGACAACCCATCCCAATGCATCCTAGAAGATGTACAGGATGTATAGTGTATAGCCAAATTTCATTCAACATCTTTCACTTTCACTTCCCCCCCCGCCCCATTCAAATGAAACCACTACAAAAAAAAAGGTATTTACAACTTAAGTCACAGTTAAAGAAACTTATGTTCAAATCCCAGCATTACCTTTGACTGTCATATGCTACCCTTTTTTAATTTCCTGTTCTGGTTAAGAGACACATGTAGCCAAAAAAGGCACTTTTGCCTTCACAGGGTTCCACATTAGACCCTTTGTCCACATTACACTGATGTGCATACATGAGTGTGCGTACTTCATGCTCCACAAAACCCTTGCATAAAGGGTAAAATAGGCTTCGTAGAGTTCCTGACTTCACAGTGGAGTACTATTTTATCCTACTGCTACCTTGGTTTTGGATACAAAGAGTAGACACTTGATACATTTGCACATATTCAAACCTTATATGAAGTGCAAGAAAGTAAATGTGACTTTTGATATTTGGGCAAGTTTCAGTTTGCATTGCAGAGCTGCATCATGCTTGAAAACCAGACGGACAGTAAATAACACCAACTGTGACACACTTTGTGATTATGTTCTAGCAAGTTTCACATCTCATGCACACCATACCCAAATAAGCTTTATCTGAAACAGAGTTCTTCACCAAAAGCAGACATTTGAAAAATATTTTTACCATTTTTATTGCTTTATTATTTTGTTGGTTTTAGCAGCACTTTAGCCAGAGTACAGTTTTTGAATATGCTTATTAATCAGATGGTGTATTCAAACCCAGTACCTTCTTGATGTGAGGCAACAGTGCTAACCACTGTTACATCGTGCATATCTGTTTATTTAGAGGTTAATGAGCCCTTACACACATACATACGCACTCTTGGGAAAGTCAAGATTTTTTAAAGCTGAGGATCAGCGAAATCTTTCGCTTCTTTGAATTCGGATTTCTTTCTAAAATTTTCGTTCTTACTCTTTCCTTTTCCATTGTCTGTCCCTTTCCCGGGTGAGAGTGGGAATATGCATGATATATATTTGTCATATCATATCCCATCATGCCTCTCTGCCTCCTCCATCCCTCTATCTCCCTGCCTCCATCTCTGGTTTTTGCTGCAGTTGATTTATTCAGCAGCTCTACCAGAGAGGAACGATAAGAAGATAAAGACGAGCCGCTTCCGAGTGAGAGACTGCGTGTGGTGTGTGTGTGTGGTGTGTGTTTGAGAGAGAGAGACTGAATGAAAGATGATTGAGGTCGAGAGACAGTGACAGACAGGCAGAGAGAGAGAGAGCAACAGAGATGTACAGATAAAAGTTGTGCTGACAGTTGACTGATGTTAAAGCTGATATGAACAAGCCTTTATACTCCCAAAGCAAGTGTGTGTGTATGTATGTTCATGCGTATCAGTGTGTGTGTGTGTGTGTGGGTCTGTTAACTCCCTGCTGCATCAAAGCTAAAGAGAACACACACAAACAGTGAAGGAAATACAGGAATGCAAAAAAAAAGAGAGGAACAGGAGAAACCATGACAAAAAAAGCGAAAGGACAAGCTAGGTGTGAGAGAGGAGGAGACAAGGAAAAGACAGAATGTGAGATGGGAGTTGAAAGCTGTGATGAGAAGGAGCAAAGAAACTAGGATATAGTAAAGAGGGATCTGAAAAGGAAAAGAGCAGGAGTCTATTGTAAGTGGAAAAAAAGGAACAAAAGACTAAAAGAAATGGAGAAGTGTACATGTCGTAAAAAATAAGGAAAAGGAGATGTCAGAGGGGAAAAATAGATGAGATTAAAAAGACGGAAGCAAGAGAGAAAATAAAACTACAAGAGAAGGAAAAGAAAATCAAACTAAGAAGTGATTCTCATTCAACTTCCTGGGTATTACTACTATCAATCACAAAAAAATTATTTTATCCACTGGAGATAAAAACAAAAAAGGCAAAAACAAATGTAAAAAGGCATAAACATTTTCATTTACTAGTGAGAAACACTAAACTGGACCATTAACATCACCCAGTGTCCTCCCTCAGTAAAGCCAAATCTGAAGCTGCATATCTGTATTCTGCCCACAGTTTGATAGCAGAAAAGTGATGAAGAGGAAGGAAGGAGAAGAAAAGCAGATGAACCAAAACCACACAGCAATGAAACAAAAAGAGAGAGAAGAGGAAAGGAAAATAGGTGAAAAGAAGAGGAGAGGATTTTTTCTTTTTTAAAGAGTACAGAAGGAAAAAAGTGGGCAAGAATTGAGAGAATATAAGGAATGTCTTTAGTGTACATTTCTGCTCAGATGGTGGGAAAATCATTAATATTTGATCAGGAGTGGTTGCCATTTGTGTATTTGTGGTTGTGAAAGTGTATGCTGGCTCATCAAAGTTCATCTGGAGGTGAGATAAACACATGAAAGGGGAGGTCAAAACCAGCTGCCACACACACACACACACACACACAAACACACACACACACACACACACTCACAGTCCCTCTCTGCAGGCGGTGGCGGCCGACCTGTCAAAATGTGTGTTCGTGCTGCAAAATACTAATGGGCACTGATGTAGCCCTGAGATACTGTCAGACCCGTGCACACGCACAAACACACACTCTCTCTCACTCATACACATACCTGCTCGCAGCCTCCGATTAACACCTCCAACCCTTTTCTCTCCCTCCGTCCTTCACTTGTTCTGCCTCTCAGCCTTTTTCCATTCTATTTTTCCTGCATTTTTCTCTCCCTCAGTGGCCTGCCCTACCCCGTCTGTCTCTGCTCTTGTTTTCTCTGTCCGGCGATATCTCGCTCCTGGCAGAAAACTCACCCGCACAAAGGCATAAAGACTTTGTAATCGAGAGGTGATGGTTTAAGGACTGAATTCTTCCATACACCACTAAACTGTTCTCCTCTGGTCGCTGAGCTAGATCCTCCAACAAAACCATAAGAGTCTAAGAGAATACTCTCAGAACACTAAGAGTCTGGAGAATATTTAGTGAAAATTATGCTTCCTGCAAGATCATCACTAGAGAGAACAGGATGCCAAAGGTAGGCCTGCCAGTTTGGGTCTTCTCTGGTCTAACTGACTTGCCAGTTGCTCTCCATGGTGCTGATCTATGAACTCAGGTCCTATTAAAAGACCTTGGGTTTCACACCACACTGGATTTGGTTTCTGACAAATTGATTGGGAACATTCACATGAGTAGCCCGCTGGAGGTCATTTTGTTTAGGTCTAGCAGTGCTGTTCCTCCTCACATAATGCTGGTCCTGCTGCTGGGTTGTTGCCCTAGTATGGCCCATCTCCCAGTATCTCCTCCACATCCTCCACAGACTAGCCAGACAACCTCACTGGGCTGCAGGTACCATCTCATGCTATCAGCAATAAGGAGGAAACTAACAAAAAGCAAAATAAATATCAGCCAGGAGGGATAAGGAGAGAGCTATCGTCTGAGGCCATCACCTCCTACACCATTCGCCTTTGGGAGTTGTGGTGTCACATCGGTACTAGAGCAGGTGAGAAGTGGATTCAAAATGGTCCATCCTTCTTGTCTAGTCCAACTGACTTTGTGTTCTACTATGATAATCAAATGTTCCCTTAACTTTTTTTGAGCAGCGTAAAAGTGTTATACGTTTTCTTATATAGAGCTTTTCTACTCTCCTGTAGCACTCAAAGCACTTTTTTCTATGCTTAAGTCTCTTCTATCTACCTTTCACACGCATTCATACTCCGATGGCTGAATCAGAGAGGAATATTTGGTGTGCAGACTGGAGCAGCCAAGAATCGAACCACCAACCTTCCAACAAGTAGATGACCTGCTCGGGGGGTCATGTGTAGGAGTCTGCTCTATGCCACTATGTCTGTCTCAGTTGCCTTGATTTCTCGTAATCTGTACATACTGTGTTTAGTTGTGTCTGCAGAGTACAATAATGGAAAGTACCTTGTCTGAATAAAAAAAAGTGTACAGAATATTTGTTTGTAGCATAAAGGTGCTCGTGTTGGAGGGCATCTTCAGAACTGCGGTGGAAATATGACCTGTCAAGATGTGCGAATGCCGTGGTTCACCTTGGTAAGTAAACACATCAAATGATGCTGCAGCTTTACGACTGAGTCACCTCAAGTGTTTTGCAGTCATAAAGGAAACATACTCTCATCAAGATTTACTGACCGTTGTCTTCCTTTACACTGTGATCAGTTCCCAACATTATTAACAGGATGTATGATTAGTACTATTACCACATGATAGGTAATAGTAATCATTTATTTAGGTATATGATTTGGTTTGTTTATTAAATTGGCTTCATTGTGTTGACTGTTTTTTGTTGATTTCTTCTGTGGTTCACCTGTGTTTCCCAGATTTTGGCTTTTAATTAGTGTCAGTAAAGAATGTTCTGCTTTATTAGGTCTTCAGCAGTGAGTAATCAGGACATCAGAGCAGTAGGAATGTGCAACGAGTGTTTTTCTGTAATCACTGACATTTGAGGTACATTATCATCAGGATTCAGTATCTTTAGCATTATTTTAACTTATATTTTGGTTGTTTGTGTTTTGCTTACCCTTTCCCTATCTGTGCAAACAGTAGGACCCTATATTTTGCCTCTGTACAACACTGAAGTAGATTCAAAAATAAGATTTCTAACATTTTGGTATTTGGTAGCTGTTCACTGCGACTTTTAATATGAGCTATATTGAAATATTGATGCAAGAGCAGCTGAAAAACTCAAAGCTGTAAGAAAGATAGCAAAAACACTGATTGGTCAAATCAACAATCGACTACATTCTTAAAAGGAAGACATTTACAGGGAAACTAAGCAACACAGAAGTAACTAAAGTGGATAATCACATGAATCTTTCTTTGGATAAGAAAAACCTCTTCACAACATCTAAGTCAAGAACACTTTGGGAAATAAGTGTATTATTGTCAAGGTCTACAATCAAGAGACATCTTCATGTAAAAACAGGGTGTACAACACGGCACGTACCACTAGTGACAACAATCAAAAACAGGAAGGTCAGATTAGATGTTGTGAGAAAACATCTAAAATAGCCTCTGTAGTTCAAAAAAAACAAACAAAAAAACAATCAAAATCTTTGGACAGATAAAACCAAGATCAGCTTGCACCAGAATGATTGGAAGAGAAAAGTAAGGAGAAGGAAAGGAAGAGCTTATAATCGTAAAGAATACCACATTATCTGTCAAACACGTTTGAGGCAATGCTGTTGCATGGCCATGCATGACTGTCACTAGACCCAAGCCACTAGTGATGGTGACTGCGGATAGGAGAAGCACAATGGATTGTGAAGTGCACAGGGCTATATGTTGTAAAACCGATTGGACAGCATGCCACTGTGGAAATGGGAAATAACCCAAAGCATACTAGGAAAGCAAGCCAAGAGTGTCTCAAGGCAAATAAATGGGATATTCTTCAGTCGCCAAGTCAGTCACCTGATCTTATGCCCGTTGCCGCTGATCTTCAGTCTAGTTCTTGGACTGAATATCAGCGGCAACAGGCACACCTCATACATTTATAAAGAAATGGGAACACATGATGTGTTTTTTTCGACAGGCTGCTGGTAACAAAGTGTCTAAACAGAAAATGTAAAACTGGTCCTTTGCAAAGTTATCTGTTATGTGCAGACACAACACTGGTTCAAGCCTCGAGTTAGATGATTTTCTTTATATGTTGCTTCAATCACATCCTGATTGTTTGATCCTTAGTGAATAAATTAAGCATCCGCAATTGCTTGAATGATTCACAGGTCGGTGTTAAGTAGCTTAACAAACAATTATGAAATAACAAAAATTCATTTGAGAGTGGCTAACTTCAAGAACTGGACTGAACAATGTCTGAAGAAAACTTTCAGAAAGCCTGTAGAACCATTTCTCAAGATCACTTTAAAGATGACAGAGTCTGGCTCCTGGGAAGCAAAATATAGGTACATGAGGGGTGCCTTAAGACTTTTGCACAGTACAGTATAAATAAAAAACGCATTTCCTGAATATTAGTTTTTACTTGAGATCAGAGACTTATCTAATTACTTCACTTGAGACAGCAAAACATTTAAATCCCCTAAAAATAAGCTTACGCTTGCCTCCCAAACACTACATCATCAGGACCCTTTGTTTTTAATATTCTAAAATTCCTGTGCTTCTCTGTGTATTTGCAAGCATGCAGGAGTCATAAACTTCTTATGCACCAGTGGAAAGTGCTTACAGCATGCAAACAGAGTTCACAGAAAAGTTGCCTTTCGTTATAAAAAAAGAATTTTTTTTTTTAATGTAATATTCTCAGGAATAAACGTGGGAATTATAAGTATAATATCATTCTGCTTTTACGTGGGCAGCATGATATGGAACAATGTCAGTTTAATCTCAGCAAAGTAGCAGCACGCCTGCTGGAGTAAGATATTTTGGTAAGCTTTTCACCTCTGGCCTTTCCTTTTTTTTCCTTCTCTTTCCACTATCTCTGTCTCGCTTCTATTCAGGTGTTCACAGAGGAGAAGCTGGCCTAGTTTTGGCTGGTTAGGCAACAGCCATTTACATATTTATACACACCGACAGTGAATGAGGGAGCAGGGGATTTCTTTTCTCCTGAATGAGAAGAAGAGAAGAAAAGAGGGAGGAAACAGCAAGGGACAGTTGATAATGCTTCATTTCTTCTTTTACTGGAAAATTCCATTAGGAAAATTTCCGAGTCAATGACTCCAATGAATGAATAGCTCAAATGAAAAGTTTCTGTGGATTCAACTCTTTTAATTGAGCCAGGTTCAATCCATGAAAGGCATTTAGGGGTGTATGGACTTTGCAGAAGAAAAGAAATTGGCCAGGTATTGGCCCCATTTTCACTTATGTCTCCTAACAAATTTCAGTTTTTAGTTATTTGCAGTTTTTAAAAGCAACTATAAAGTTTTCTGCAATGCTGTGTAAACCACTCAGTCAAACAAAAACACTCAGTAAAACACATGAAACCCATACAAACACATTGGGTAAGATGAAACTTGGCTCATGAGGCACATTTCAATAGACTAAAAACTGTATTTATACTATAAATTTCACACAATAATAATAATAACAATAATAATAATAATCAGGGTGGGGGTTTTGTTTTAGTTTTGGTTGGTAAATGCTTCATTGTAAACATTGTACTGTTGAACCTGTGAAGCCAGAGAGGAGCAACTTGCAGCTACTTTTGTGTAGATGCTGGTACTAATAAGATAAAAGAGACACACACACACACACACACACACACACACACACACACACACACACACGCACCGATGAATAATTTTCCATTTCTGACATGAAGAAAGAAAGAGTTACAAATCATGATGAAACTCTCTGACATACAACACAGTGATTTAAACTACCACGATTCATGAACATTCAAGTGGATACCAAGACCTTCACCTGGTTATGGTGGCCAGATCCAAACCATCTACATCTACATGCGTTTGTCTGTGTGGGCTAATGTGAGATAGTTTACCAGTGGATGGGCAACTTTGGCTATAGACAGTTTAAAAAAACAAAACCCAAAAAACCACATAGGTGTAGCTACCAGGACATCGCGTATTTTAATCCTGTTTTGAAGTCTTGAGTGTAGCATTGAAAATACTTGGTCAAGAAGGACACAATCAAACTATAACTACAAAGGTAACGTAAAAGGTTCATACATTTAACTGATGAATAAAATAGTAGTGGTATAGTTTCTAGGCACAGTATGGAAATGTTCTAGAAATTTCTAATGTGCGCTGTGTGAAATTTCTGGGAAACCACTGCAATGCTTGTGGGTAGTACATGTATATGAAGTGCATACATAATAAATGAGATGAATGGGAAAGACTACATGAAAAAATATGCAGTCTGTGAATTAACCTTATTACACTGCATGCCGAATGTGCTGTGTTTACATCATTTCATATCAGACATTTCAACCTCTGACATCTAACACATTTAAATGTGCAAACATCTACTTTATGTTAATAGCTTGATGTTATCAAGTGTCTCTAAGGAATGTGTCTGTGTGTTTATAAGATGAGACATTTTTACAGGACTGTCTGACAGACAGCACTTCTGTCAGTGAAACAGCCTTCTCTGATATCCTGCGCTGTGTGTGTGTGTGTAGGTCTAAGTCAGCCCTGACTGCCAACCAGCACAGACCTCGGACAGAGGTACGTGATGTAATACCCCGCAAATCCTGGAGACATTATATAAAATCCTTCATATGTTTGAAAGCAAAAAAAAATAGTAAATTAAAATGTACAGTAAACAAACAAAAAATTAGGTCAGTGACTTCAAAAAAGTAACCTAGAGCTGATTGTCAGGGCTAATCAGCTAAGAGAAGCTACTTCATGCCTCCTTTTTTCTCCCCTTGCAAAACAAGAAGTGTTTGACAAGCTCGTACAGAACATCAAAGTTTGTGTGTGTACCTGTGCTGTAGCGTAGCTTTGTTGTGTGTCTGTGGAGGACTGTACTGTACATAGTCACAAATCTGCATTAGAAGCAGATGGCCAAGTTGTTAAAGTCATCCAGAGAGCCTCAGCTTTAGAGAGAAAGAGCAGCATAAATGTGTCATTATCATCACTCTACAACAGTCATGCTGTATTATCAGAGCAAAGTAATATTCTTTCTGATGCACTAAAATGGTCCAAGTAAACAAATGACTTGAGATTTTGATCTGATCATTTATGAGGATTTCACACCCTTCTGACAAGTATCTCCAATTAAGTTTTTTAAATAATGATGTAAAAACAGAAATGAAGGAAAGTATTAGTTTTTTTGTTTTGAAAGTATGCCATATAACAACTATAATTAGTGGAGGAGGGGGCGAGGCTGTCACACATACTGCAAATCCTGCCAAGGATTAACACAAGCAAAAGCATCTTCCAAACTAACTCCAACACCCACATTATAGGGAGAACACTGTCTCCCAGGAGGGCTCAATCCAGGCTCTATGACAGGCTAACCTGCACAACACAACAATCCCTGTGACAAAAAAGGTAAAAAAAATAAAAAATTCTTGATAGCTTCAGAGATAAGCAACACTTGAAGACTAGCTGCCATTGGTGGAGCTGCAAAAGGGGAAGAGGGTGTGAGAGCTGAACTAAAGCAGAGACAAAGGAAAAGGATGCGTTGCTTAAAAAAAAAAATATATATATATTTTAACAACCGCCTGGGCTCCTCTGGTTCCTTGTTAGAGCTGCTGGATCCCCCAGCGGAGCGGAGAGACTCATGTTTTCCAGAGTTTTCTGACTGTTTGAAAAACATGAGGCTGGAACTGCTGGGAGAGATGCTTCACCCCCGTGCTGCTTATATATTCATGCTTTATACTTCCACAACTCTGACTGCCACCGACTGTGTGCAGCAGTCCGTGTTTATGCATATTTGTACTTGTGTGGAAACACTTAGCATGAATTTGAGCTTGTGTACACCTTCATGTAAATACACATTTGCTACATGCGTCTGCCTGTGTGTTTTGGTCAAACATGCATGTACTATATATGTGAAAGCATTTGTGAATTTCCACTAGTTTTATTTTGGTGATTATAAAGCAAAACAGTGGGGGTTATTTTAATTATCAAGCATGAAACCAAATCAGTTGTTTCTTATAATAAAATCTAACTTCAGGAATTTAATTGGTTGAAGATGCAGAGACAATGATCTGAGATCTCTCTGTGATCTGTTATTTTTCCTTTTGGGAAGCAGGGATCTAGTTAGCTGCCTTTCTTGTCTTCTTGTTTTATACTGTTATGCAAGTAAACCTCTTTGAAGGAACTTTGCAGACAGATAGTGCACATGAGTGGGTATCTGTGTCATGACACCCTGAAACTCCCTGTGGATTTTATTTTAATTCCCTGGTACAGTGTAAAGCCAAGCTCCTGCACAAGTAAAATCTTTGATAGTATCATGAATACATTGAAATACACCTTCACCTTCTCACAGTTACTATTGCTCATACTAACACTACTACAACTAGACATTAATATGTATGTATGACTGCTATTATTGTGCTTTTGTGTTACTCTACTTTTACTAAAAAGAGTACTATTAAAGTTATTTCTACCACTAGGGGAAGTAATGAAATTAATAGCACTACTGTTAGCAACAATGTATGTACTACCATTTTACTTTACTACAAACACGCTACAAATAAGTCAGACTCCACCCCTGATCTTCTTCTTTCCAATATCTCTACAGACCCAAGTGGTGGAGGGTCTCTATTTTGGTGTCTTCAGATTTAGCCCTATGATTTTTGCAGATCATGTGTCTTTTTTAGGCTTTACGGTCGGTGACCTCAAGCTCACAGAGTGGAAGTTTGAAGCCGAGTGTGTAGTGGTATGAATGAGAAACCATCTCCAATCAAGGCCCCAGTTCTTAGCCAGGAAAGGGTACAATGCCATCTCTGTGTCAATCGAAGGGAGAGGGGAGACTGACAGAAAGACTTGTGCATCATCAGCAGTGATGCAGTTCATGTATCTGCTATGATGAAGATAAATCTGAGCATGAAAGCAAAGCTGTCAATCTATGCCCCTACCCTCACCTATGGTCCCAATATTGATGTGTTTATCTTATTGTTAGCTAGGTAATATTAACTGGCCTAAATTTCTTGTATATGGCTATTGCATGTGTGTCTGTGTAAATTATTATTACACTCTCTAAAGCAGATGATATTCTTATAATTCTAATGTTACAAGTACACCAGCTGCTTCTCATATTTCTACTGCTACTACCATCAGTTAGTCCAATATTACTAAACTACTGCCACCAGTGCAACTACAACTACTATGTTTACAAGATTTTACTAGGTTTATTACTTTGATATATTGTACTGATTAAATGAAAAGGTCTTTTACCTGCATCTCTCACCCTGATAGTGTGTCTGAAGTTAAATGTGTTGCGGGTGTTATGCAGTCACGTTTTAAAGAGATGATTTAATAGGCTAGAATTCCTTTTTTTTTTGTAACTTTTTGTTGCAGTTATAGCTAAAAGGATTTTTTTAGAGAAACTGTAACCCTTCCTTTTTCTAAGCAGTAGCTAAGTGGAACAATTTCCCTTCTTCCTTTGAATGAGGTGTGGTTCTCCACATCGTACTTGTGTTTTGCAATTCTTACTTTGCACCAAGTTCAGGTCTATTTATATTCCTCTCAAGTGAACATTAACATACAGTTTCTGTGAAATGGCTTTTAATCTATTCCCACGAGACTTCCTTGAATTGCAACAATTTTAAGACAGGTCTACGCCTGTATGGACATTTCTGCCTCAAGTATTCCGATGAGCATGCTGGCAACAAGGTGGGGTGTGTCTGTGCTTGAGTGGAACTAATTTAATTAGAAATATTCATAGTACATGATCCTGTTTTTATGACATCAATAAAGTGGGACTTGTTATTGCTTTTGTTTTCTGTAATGTAATGAGATCAGTGAAAAAGACAGAAGATGTAAACAGCAAGTGACTGGTTGAGTGCGGATGCCATACTTATACTGTTCTAATATCATTCCCATCCTTCTTTTCCTTGCCCTTCTCTGTCTCTCCCAAATCTTCCTCCCCCTCTCTCTGTACACATGTCTGTCTGTCCATCTACGTCCTTTTGTCCTGTCGTGTCAGAGCAGAGAGAAATCAGGATCTAAACTCAGACAACGCTTTGAACAATAAAGCAGATAAAAGATGTGTCACTGAGAACGACAGAGGGAAGGAGAGAGAGATGAGCCTGCTTTTATTCCTTCTGTGTTTCACACACTTGTCTCTATTTCTGTCTCCCTATCAGCTGAATCAACTTCAGAGAGAAAGACAGATTCTGAGTTGGACAGATAGAAAGTGAGGGGAGGAGAGTGGGCGAAGGGAGAGAAAGATTGTAGATGACAGCAAAGGAAAGGAAATGAGAAGAAAGTGAGCATGAAGAGGAAAAAAAGGAGAGGGGAATAACAAACTAAAAGAAGTTTTCAAAAGAGGTAGCAAGGCAAAAGAAGTGACAGAAGGCAAAAAGGGACATAAAATACATCAGACAAGTAAACAAAGGGGACAACAAGCACTTTTTATCACGTCATTCTGCAGTCAAAGCTTTTATACCATATATCTCCGCAGGACAGGAGATAATTGCTGGATGTTTGGTTTGCGTTTGTCGCTTCAGTGTAAAAAAACAAAAATCTCTGATCTACCAAATAACACATGCACTGTTTACTAAATGTGGGAAGATTAAGAGGGAACAAAAAGGCAGACATCTTTATCAGTGTTCCACTCGAACATCTATTGTCCTCAGAATCATTATTCTGAAAGCTATTTTAGTGATATGTGCATTTCTTCAGGGAATACAATATTTGTTAGCTTGTATTTTAGCGGCTAGTCTTTACTGCTCTCACCATTTCTGCACCAGTAAAATCATCTAGTTCAGACTCGGGTCACAAGAATTTTCAGCTGTCTTCCTTTTCACAAAAACAAATGTGAAAGGTGACAGTTTCTTCAGGTGATTTCAACATGCCAGATGGAGCTTGACGTGCAGCAGCAGCCTGCCACTTTTGTTGCCTCTGCACTCTTTTGTGCAGACGAGAAGCTGGAGAAGACAGCTGCTGAGACTCAGACGTTATAGAATGTGGCTCCTGCAGATGGAGCTGGACGAAATCCGCAAAGAAAACCCTGTTAAACGCACGAAAGCTGGGTATTGTTTTTTTTGGTTACGGCTCATATACATGCACGCCTCTGAATGCAGACTCAAAGTCACGTATGTCAACAAGTTACCTCGCAGGTTCTGGTTGTTAGTGCCGAGCGAGCATAGTACAGGGTGTACATAAATCAGGACGGAGCCATTTTGATAGAGAAAGGAAATCAGTGAGATATGTGGCTTAAATAATGACGCTTTTACCTGTTTTGTCTTCTTATTTAAGACCTAAACTTTGTATATTTGATGCAAGATGTCTCCCTAAAATCTCTAAACTGACTCTTTAAATTGTTTTTGTTGTTGGTCACGTTTTAATTTCCAACCTATTAAATGCTGTACAGGTACAGCAGTTTAAACAGAGAAGTCCAAATAGAAAGGTTCCATTTGCTACATTTTTATAACCACTTCATATGTCACTACCTGACACAGCATCCACAAACCCGGCCAAAGATTCAGACCAACAATCCTAACTGTGCATAACACGGCCAAACAATGATGTGAATCTCGTTCGTGAAGGTTAAAAAACCCACTCAACACAGTGATATGCACCTAGGGGTGAAACCTGGCCTCGTCAACCAACGAAAATCACTCCCTTTCAGTGACGCTCATGGCTCCTTCGTCTTTATTCTGTGGCGATAACACTCCAAGTTTCTTTTAAAAATTGGAGTTTTTATCAGAAGTTGAATCATTTACAAACATGCTCCAAGGAACTATTTGTATTACTATGACACAACAACAGTTTGACATCCACAAGCTAAAATTTCATAGAAAAATAACAAATTGGTGGGGTTTTTTGTTTTTGGATGGATGAATGGATGGAAAGCAAAGCCTGAAAATTTCTGACTGGTTTTCGTCATCACATAAAAGGTTTTCAATTTTCCACGCATCCATTACTGCATAACACAGTGGCTCCATAATGTAGTGTTTTACGTATTGGCCCAACAAGCAAAAGATCCTTTGATGTTGGATCCAGTGTAAAATAATCTACCAAAATCTTAAATGTGGATCTGCTTTGTAGCATCCCCTTGTGAATAAAGGCTGTTATACACCGAACATGTTGTGAAAAAAATACATGAAATTCTTAATTTTCCGGAGCCAAACATGCCGTGTAACACACACACACACACACAAACGGACTGAAAAAAAAAAGTTGAGCTGGTCCTGATGTTTCTAAACAAGAAACATCAGGACCAGCTCAAACAAGAAAAGGAAGAAGGAAAGGAAGATTCTGGATTCATCCAATTCTCACAGGAAAGCAGCAGCAGGGGAACTCCATGGTTTGATCCACGAGTCGAAGCTGAAGAGAGGAGCTGAAAGTAGCTACTCTTGTTCTTTGCATTACTTGCTGAATTCTAGGAAGGTAGTAAGTTTGAGACTTGAGTCATTGATCTGATTTTCGATTATTAGTCAGCTTTAAAAGTTTCTTGTACCTTCTCTCAACATGTTTAGTTGGCGCAGACAAAAATAAATAAATAAATAAATAAAATCACGGTAAATGAAAACAAGTCAAAGCAGCTCTTTACTGCACAGACAGCCGGGGGAGCAAATCACCTGCTCATCAGTCACAATTTCTCACCGCAGTGTCAAAATAGGAATACAATCTGAAAAATGTTAACTGCTACACATTATCATGCCAGCTGCTTCCAGGAGCATGAGTGTGAGTCTAATGAAGTGAAAACATGTAAAAACTCTCCAGTGATGGATTTTCGTATTTGATATTTCATGAATATTAATGGTATGATTCAGATGTATGATAAATAACTCGCCCATATTCAAATTAAAGACAAAATTTATTCCCTCATGTCCATCTGAAACGTTAATGAAAAACATTAAAAGATGGCTCAGAATAGTGTTTTTGTAAATAACAACAAGATATTCATGAAATTTTACAGTTTCGTTTTGGGGCAGGACGCCATGTTCATTGGGAGTCTTAAAAAGACAAATGAATAAAGGTCAGGCTGAACGTATTTTTTCATTTTAATTTTTCTTAACAAATAAAAATGAAAAAAATCAAAATTTTTAAATTTAAACTTAGCAGATGTTGATGTCATGACCAGAGAGTATCGCAGCCCAATGCTCTGCCTCCTCTAGACTCCTGCTCACATTACAGGAGGTAGAGAAGAGTCTCTGTTAGGATCCATATATCCTGTGTGTGTGTGTGTGTGTGTGTGTGTGTGTGTGTGTGCCAGTCCTGACATAGCTGCAACTCCCAAGTCAGTTTGCTTCACACAGGCAGGAAACCATCACTCACGCTGTAGCCCCAGGTCACACACGCACGCACACACACACAGACAGTATAGTAGATGAATGTTTGAAGGCAGGCAGAGGGAG
>VUQG01034625.1:10052-22891 GCA_015106755.1 Etia nguti | reverse complement strand
CCCTTAGTTATGCTGCAATAGACGTAGGCTGCCGGGGGCTTCCCATGATGCATTGAGTTTTTCCTTTCCAGTCACCTTTCTCACTCACTTTGTGTTAATAGACCTCTCTGCATTGAATCATACCTGTTATTAATCTCTGTCTCTCTTCCACAGCATGTCTTTATCCTGTTTTCCTTCTCTCACCCCAACCGGTCGCAGCAGATGGCCCCGCCCCTCCCTGAGCCTGGTTCTGCCGGAGGTTTCTTCCTGTTAAAAGGGAGTTTTTCCTTCCCACTGTCGCCAAAGTGCTTGCTCATAGGGGGTCATATGATTGTTGGGTTTCCTCTGTATCTATTGTTGTACGATCTACTACACAATATAAAGCGCCTTGAGGCGACTGTTGTTGTGATTTGGCGCTATATAAATAAAATTGAATTGAATTAAGTATATTTAGTCGGGGAGTATTTCCCCATCTACGTACGCTGTAGTTTTGGGGATGTGACCTGTATCATGGATTATTATGGAGTGAATTATATTTATATTAAATATTCATCCACACTTGCTTTGATGTGCATGATGCTAAAGGTTGATCCACTCCAGATTTCAGGCCGCGTCCTGAAGAGTCCAGCGTAACGTGAGATGGAAATACTGCCAGTACTGCAGTACTTTAATGTGCTTCCAGTATAATTACTTCTTTGTTTCCTGTACAACCTTGTGACCTTTAAGTATGTGTAGGTAACTACAGTGTAATCACGGGCGTTAGGCCTGAGTCGTTACTGAGAACTTTGCGCCGCAGCAATAGCGGCGGCCGCCTGCTCGGCGCCGTGGCTTCATCCAAGCTTCAGGTTGATCTGAGCGTGTGCCGAGCTCAGCTCTGACGAGCTCTCTGTTTGGTTTGTTCTGGGTTCTCTGCACGATCTCTGCTGTTCATCGATAACGAGTTCTCACGTCTGTCTTTTCTTTCGTTTGCTCACCGTTTCCTTTTCTTCCCGTTTCCTCCCGTTTCTTCAGCTCCTCCTCCAAAACGCTTCAAATTTCTCCGCAGTAAAAGTCAAGACAAGATCCTCCCCTCTTCCTCTTCCTCCTTGTCGCCGTCCTCATCCTCCCCCACCACCCGCCGCCCCTCCCTCTCTCTCACCAGACGACTGCGATTTTGGTCCTCCGCCGACCTCACAGCCGACCTCATCGCTAGCCAGCCAATCCTAGCCAACGGAGATTTCTAACATCCTCATCATCATCCTCATCCTTTGTGCCCACAAACACCATCCTCATCATCACAGTCATCAGTGTGACTTTCAAACACACACACACACACACACACACACACACACACACACCCCATATGTGCACGCTCTTCTGAAACACTGACACTAAAACATTAAAGACAAACTTGAGCAGCCCCATGTTTCTGGACAGTGTTATAGTAAGTAGTGTGTGTGTGCGTCTGTCTGTGTGTGTGTGTGTGTGTGTGTGTAGCTTGCAGTCTGTTCTGAGCTGTGAGTCTTTAAAGTCACGATGGTTTTCAGTCCTGAGTGGATTTAAAGCGATGGCGCTCACTCTCGTCACTTCCTGCAGGACTGAAAGCTTTAGACGCCGCTTTAACGCAGACCTGCAGGCTTTGCCGAACAAAACACTCACAGAATCACAACTGCTGCAGGCCATGTCCCAGCTCACCTGTGCTCTCACCTGTGCTCTCACCTGTGCTCTCACCTGTGCTCTCACCTGTGCTCTCAGGGTCACATGTCTCAGAAAAGCACAGCTCGCTGCAGCTGTGATGTTTCATCGTTTGATTAGTTTTATCACAAAAGTAAAACCAGCATCTTTAAAGTCGTCATCAGACAGGAAGTAGGTTTGTTGTTTCCTGTCTGCGCTCACTGAGGTTCGATCATCCTGTCTGGGCAGCGACAGATGTTCCTGAACCTGCAGATGTGCTTCAGCGTTAATGGGACCTTCACAGATATCACGGTTATCACTAATGCCCTTCCCCCAGCTTCTGATTGGTCAGATCACAGCACAGTTTCCTTAGTTTTGACTTTGATTTCTAGATTCTAACCGTGTCCGCTGTCAGGTGGGACACAGCAGGTGTGTTTGTCTCTGAAACGTGAAGCTTCCTGTTTGTGAGGCTCCACTCTCACTGCTTCAGCATCTAAAGCATGTAGGCCGCTGTGTCCTGTCCCTCTAATGCAGATCAGGAGATGTCATCTCTGATCACGCTGTGATGTCATCAGGTCACACAGTGAGCTAACAGTGAGCGTGTGCGAACCGTCGTGTCCTGCTTTGCTCTTTGTGACGCTGACCTCACGCTCACGGCCCACCCACTTACGCCGCTGTGCTTCTACTGATTTTAACCCTGACGCTGTGAATCTCTCCTCACTGCATTCTGATTGGTCCACAGGATTGGCAGACAGGGGCCGGGGCGTTTATCACAGCAGCACGCCAGGAGGAAGCAGCGAAAGCATCAACGGAGAAGATGCACAGGGACCAGGTACCGTAACCCTCACAGTGAGCATCGTTTTCATAGGCTGCAGGTCAGCTTCAGTCCTGAGGAAGGCTTTGTTAAAAACCCAATTCTTGGATCTTCGGGCTGAAGGAAGAACAACACTCGGTGTTTAATGCTCAATCAACAATCTCTTTAATCAACACAATTCTCTTTATTCCATACAAACACTTTGAGCATTACAATCGTCCGGACGGGAGATGTGCATGAGAGGGTGGTCAGCAGATCTCGAAGTGTCTGACAGTTACACACACTCTTTATAGCCTCAACCCCCGGACGAGTCATAAAACCTAAACATTCACATTCTTTCTCTCCCTCTCAGTGAGCTTCAGTTACGACCTTGGCTTCCTGTGCAGTATGTTTTGTTCTCCCTAATCAGAGAAATAAGGTCGTTTCTACACAAACAGCATTTCTTATAAATCAGCAGTATAATGCATCATAAAACACTATAATGATTTCACAATTTTTAATCAGAGGTATAATGTAACATAAAACAGGGTAATGATTTTACAACACAGACATCAACAACCTTTGTCTCCCAAAACTAGGTGCCTGCTGGTCCCTCTATCTCCTGCCTCCCTATCTCGTGTCCTTGCTGCCCCCTTCTTCGCACACAGTTTTCCTGGCTTTGGCTTACCAACACCTTATCCCACTAACGGCAGCTTTCTGTCGCGTCTGCGTCTCACATACACCTCTGACCTATTCTCCCAATTCTATGTGTGTGCTCTATTTGTGAATGTTTAGTAACTTGACCTATGACCTACTTAAATGAATAGTGAATATAATGTTTTACTATGGTTAATACAACCAAATCCCTAATACTACGATAATGTATCCCCACAGCTTCCAGCTCGGGCTCTGAGGTGGTCCTGCTGGTCTCACAGAGCGGGACCTCCGGTCCACTCTGGGGCAGTCTGTGGGTCATGACTAACAGAGTAAAACCACCCATTAAAGTGGTGAAACTGAGTTTCGCTGGTGGTGGGGCTGAGCTCAGACGTCATGCAAAGAGTCAGTGCTGTAACAAAAATGATTCCTGAAGTTTGAGGATCCTTAAAGGAGGAACTGCACATGTTTTTAATTCCAGGTCAGACCCATAAAATCCATCTGAGCTCCACTCCGGGCCATCCGTCGTCTTCGCTGGGCTTCACCGGCAGCTCCGCCTCCAGGCTGGGGCAGATCACCGGGCGCAGGCCCAGAGGTAGGCCGGCTTTTCTTTTTAATCAGAGCAGCTGTAGAAGTCTGAAACACTGCATGTGTGATGCTGCGACCCACTTTTACAGGCCCGTTACTGGACGAAGACTCGCGCCACAACGCCTCGGACCCGGCGTTCGGAGGTCGCCCGGGGTCAGCCGACTTCAGCCACAACACGTCCAGCTCCAACTCACCTGTGAGCTGCAGAGGTACAGACACACAGCGACACACACCTGGTTAAATATGGAGGTCTGGCTCTGTGTCTGTGGTCTGCACAGAGCACGGGTCACAAACTCCAGTCCTCGAGGGCCGCTGTCCTGAAACTTTTCCTTGTGTCCCTGTTGCAACACACCTGACTACAATTAGTAGGTCATTAGCAAGACTCTATAGAACCTGACTGCATGCTGAAGTGTCAATTCAGCCATTTGATTCATGTTACAGCAGCTCATGAGTGAATAGACATGGTACAATAAAACTACTTTTAGAAGTACATTTTTCTAAACATCTCAGCATGCAGTTAAGTTCTATAGTCTTGCTAATGACCTACTAATTGTGGAATTAAAGAGCTTCAGGTCAAATCTGTGCTAGTTACACCTTTGGAGGCGGTGCTAGTTAAACTGTGGAGGCGGGGCTAGTTTACAGGTGCAAATGTCACCTTTGCGCTTTATTCCCACTTTCACTGCACTCAGCTGTACTTTCTTTTCAGACTTCTCAGAACGCCAGGGCCGCTCTGCGAGTCTCTCCAGTGATGATGTCACAGGTCTCAGCCAATCACAGCTGACCCTGTCGCGAAGCTCCACCCTTCCATATGACCACGCACCCCAGAGGGCCCAGCCGCAGCGTGGAGGCGGGGTCAGAAGCAAGACCCGCCCTGCTTCTCCTGGGAGTGAGATGGTGACGCTGGAAGAGTTCCTGCAGGAGAGCAACCTGCAGTCTCCTCCTGTGGTGAGACATGAGGCAGATATTTATGCACACACGCCGCGGTCACCGCTGATGACGCGTTCATAACAGAAACACGAGGCGAGCTTTCAGTCGGGGAGACTCACGCTGAAGACCAGCCCTGATCGTGAAGTTTACCTGCTTTAAATTAGGCCGCCTCCCCCTCAGGCCCCCCTCACAGGCTGTAAGCCAGTCACAGGCCTCTCGGAAGACCCCCCGTTCTGACCTTTGAACCCCTGACCTCAGACCTGCCCACAGAGCAGACGTGACATTTAGTTTCACACCAAGAGCTTTATGTTTTAGCGCACGTCAGTGAAGACCAGCCTGAGGAGTCAGTGGGAGGACGTCCTGCCCGCGCTCGGAAAACATGAACAAGTCATGAAAGAGCAGAGCGTTACTTCCTGTTGAGCCTGAGGAGTTTCAATATGACCTTCAGTGAGGATAGAGTAACCTAGCAACCAGATAACACACATACTTTTAATAGAAGCCGCATGTGTTTGAAGCTGAACTGAAGTTTGAAAAGGTGGGACTGAAACGTGATGATTCCGTGAATCTGAGTAATGTGAGAAACTTTAGTCTCAGAGATGAACTCTGGAGCATGACATCACAGTCATGTCAGCACACTTCCTGTTTTTGTAGCAGAGTGTTCGGAGCAGTGATGTAACGATTGTGTGGTGAGCAGCTCAAAGATGACAGATAACCTTTGATAAATAGCACATACGAACATGCCCAGCCTGAAGATCACCTGCTGACGCGCTGCTGGTGCTGCTGTGAGCGCTGCACTCACATATTTGCTGCCCTCGGTGTTGTAGGGAGTCGGACCCTCGAGCGGCCTCGACATCTGCTGATGTTTGCAGAGCGTTCGTCACAGGCCGACAGCCCAAGAGCAGAGCTGCAGTAAAACAGGAAGCTCTGCTGCTTCGGCAGGTCAAATGATTCTCGTTGAAGCTTGGTGTTTCGTGCAGGACGGTGCATGAAAAAAACTGACGGTGTGTTTCATGTGTTTGATATGTTGAGGTGCAGCTGATGGGTGGAGGCACGTCACAGCAGCGGTGGCGGTTTCTAACTGAAGCGTTTATATTCGCCGTGTTTCTGTTTGCTGGCAGTGACATGCGGCTCATTTCCTCTTGGTAGATTTCACTGGTGGGCGGTCTGTGTTTCCATCTGTAAGAACGTTTGGTCTCACTGGTGCTCTTTTACGATGGCAGCATGGCGCTAACGTCCTCGTCCGAAGCAGTCACCTGTCAGGCTGACACGGACGGTTTCCCTCAGAGCCGCACGCACTCTGATCACGCCGTTATTAACCGCTTTAGATGTCATCGTTTATAAAAGTGACCCGTTCTGTTCTCGGCCTCTCAGTCACAGCTCAGGTGTGTTTGACCTTTGCCCTTTGTTAGCCCCGCCCTGACTGTTGAAATTTCTCGTCTTTTCAGGTGTCCACAGGAAGCAGAGAGGACCTGGTGACGGACTATTTTGCTAGAAGCCCCGCCCCCTCAGCTCCCGCCTGCAGAGATCAGGCGACGCCCACCAACTACATCACGCCCACCGTGCAGTCATCCAATCAGAGGCCGGGACAGAGTGTGAAGCCCTCGCCCCGTCAGCCCGTGGGCCAATCGCCGGCCCCGGGTCAGAGAAGCAGCCAATCGCTGAGCAGGGCCTTCAGCCTGGCCTCGGCCGACCTGCTACGCTCCAACGGGCCGGACAGCTTCAGAGGACACGACGGTTCCCCCGGCCAGGCCGCTGCCGTGGTGCGGCGTCAAGGGGATGGGACCAATGGGAGAGAGCGGCCGCTGTCGGCTCGTTTTACCGCTCTGTCCAATCAGCACGCAGACGGCAGCTTCCTGAACCCGCCCATCCACCACTCTACCTCCCTGAACCTGCAGGCGGAGCGCTACGCGGAGCGAGAGCGGGACCGAGGGCGCAGCGCCGCCTCCCGGAACGGCCCTCACCGCGGAGAAGTTGCCATGGTAACCCCAGTGAGAGCAACGCCTGCCGCTCAGCCTGACGACGCCCCCGAGTACGCAGAGGTCCCGAGGGAGGGGCAGTTGGGCGACTACGCCCACACGAGGAAGGATGGCGAGAGGGGGAGTTGTGGCTCTGTGGAACGTCCAAAGAGCACGCCGGCGTCGCCCGACCCCAACAACGACCCGCAGATGGTGTGGTACGAGTACGGCTGCGTCTAAATACCGGAGCGCCACGCCTTGCATCCAGCCTCAGAGACAGGAAGTGAGACTGAAGCAACGCCACCCTTTCACTACCTGTTAGTAAATAAGCGGACAGGTGAAGCAGTCACATGATCATCTCTCTGAGGTGGATGCAGGACTGGATGGAGTTTTTGCCGATGCCATGACACTATCAGCGCTCCCCACAGGGGGGCGGGGTTTACAAGAGCTGGACGTTTCCTGAAAACATTTTTTTTGGATTCTGAGGTGACGCCAAGCTGACGCCAAGCTGACGCTCAGTCTCTAACACAAACAGAGAAGACGCTGCTCCATCACCTCCACCCTGAAGCCTCCACACCACAACATTACAAGCAGCCCCGTCTAACTGCTGGATTCTCTGCAGGAGCACCTGAATGTACGGGAATGCAAGGTTCCCCCGCCTCCAACATCACGCCTGTGGAAAAGACACAGGAGTGGGGGGGTGGAGGGGGAAAGAGGGGTAAACAGGACGGGCGGAGGGCCTCCTCCCTTTTAAATTACAGCCCTTCTCCATCCATGTTTAGATTCTATCCCAGCATGCAACTCTGACACTTTACTGGAAATGTTGCTCAACCCAAGCCGACACTAGAGACACACACACACACACACACACATATTTATATAATGATACAGAGACACACAGGCTTTGTCCTTGGGGGGTTTCTGTGGCTTCTCTGCCTGCTCAGCTGGATTTAATTCAAACACACACACAGGCTCGCGCACACACACAGACACACACACACCCTGAGGTTTGGAGCCTGTGGCTGAGAGTAAAATCATTCACGTGTTTCCTCTGAGCTGTAACAAAGCCACTGTTTTGGTGTTTTTGTTAATTATAGATGAAACACACACACACACACACCTCATTCCCGGATTCACGCTCGTTTGCTTAATTGGTGATTGTCTGTTTGTCTCGTTAGATTGTTTTTCTCTGAGGTCACGTGAATGATTTTAGTCTTTGTCCCTCTGGCTGAGCTCACAGACACTTCAGGGAGGAAGAGGAGGCACAGTGACTGAAGGTGTGTCTCACACACCGCTGATGATATTTCACGACTGACCTTTAGTGTGACCTGCTGCTTCAAAGCACTACATTATCGATGATGATGATGATGATGGTAGAGAGGAAGATGTAACACTGGAGTTATGAAATGAAGACTGAGCTGATATGAGTTAAATTATTCCACCTGGAATTTGTACGTGTTTGATGACTTTTTTTTTTTTTTACTTTATTTTGAAAATACCAAATGACTTTCTGTGTGTGTGGCGGCGCTGCAGGTTGATGATGTCGTGTTACCTGTGCGTTCGCTCTGTTTGTGTTTGCTGTAAAGTCGACCTGTTCTGCTGGTTACTGCTGCACCTTTGACAGCGGCTGAGCATGAGTCTCAGCTCAGAATAATTCTTCTTTGTCTGAGTCATCCTCTGTCTGAATCACGCTGCTTTAGCTCCTCCCCCTGCAAGGGAGGATTCACACATACACATCATGCTCATTTCTCAGCAGCCAATCAAATCCTCCGGCTTCACCACGAGCCAATCAGATAATGTTATAAGAATATCTGAGAGAGAGCGAGGTGGCTGTTAGAGAACTTTCCTCTGATTGGCTTCCCCTCACAAACAGTTTGAATGGCAGGTGGGTGGGGCTTCTGACGCCTCTGTGACATCACTTTAGATCACCTGTGCGTGCAGCAGGTGGGTGACATTAAGAAGAACAGTTCGGCTTTATGGTCTCTTCCTGACTTCCTGTGTGCTCGCCACGTTGGATCATCTTTCATCAGGAGGAGGAAGTGAAAGAGGAAGCGACGGCGTCGTTGACGTTCCTGCTGTAACTGGATTCGCTGTAGTTCACTTTAAGACGATTTCTGCTGCAGTCGCTGCAGACACGCTCAGAGGCTGAGAGCAGAAACACGTCAAAGCTTTTTGCTAATAAAGATTTTTAACCTTTGACCTCTGTGTGCTCTGTGGGTTCACACTCGCCACACCTGAACACACACCTACAGCATCGTTGGCAACACAGAGTTCAGTACAAGTCTGCTTCCTGTGACATTTTCCCTCTTAAAGGTAGAACCTGACGGTCAAGGTCGCGTCAGGAGCGTGAGGTAACAGCTGGTCGCCTCATCAGCCACACACTCGTAGACGCTGCTTGACGAGCTGGGATCGATCCACTGACCACCTGATGGAACACTACCCACTGTTCCACCTGAGCTCATGCTGCTCAACGCTGATTAAAGCTGTGAGATCTTCTGAGCTGAGAGGTGTGCAGAGGAGGCTCCTCCCCCCTGTAGAGTGCGCCTGTGGCTGATGTGCAATGCCTCAGACCTCTGAGTTCCTCGAATTGAGACACACTCATTTTAACGCATTTCCTCTTTCTCTGACGGTGAGATGAGTCACTGCTGCAGACGGGTAACCGTGACGTGCTCTGTTCATGCCGTGGGAACGTTTCAGATGACTCGCCTTATATGTGCTCAGGCTGTGATCATGTGACCTATCACAGCTGCTTTCCTACACCAGGCATCGCCAGGTTAAATTCAACCTGTGACCTTTGACCTGACCCATCAGTGACCACGCCACCACACCTGAGCTGACAGCGTCAGAGTCCCCTTTAGAAACGCTGAAATGTGATTGGTGTAAAAAAAAGACTCCACGGTAATCTTCGGACACGCAGACAGGTGAGCGTGTGCAGATCTACCGGACATCGACTCCGCGTGCTCGTGTGTCAGAGGTCTGTGAGCGTTTGTTCAAAGATTCAGAAGTTAAAAATCAAAAATGAGGCTGCGGCACCGAAGACCAAAGACTGACATCACAAGGTTCATTTTATTCTGAGAGACCAGTGTGTGTGTGAGCATGTGTGAGTCTGTAGGTGTGTGTGTGTGTGGGTCTGAGTGAGTGTGTGTGTGAGAAAACCGAATTTCCCGGAGGAACCCACCTGAGGGATTAATAAAGTTTGATCTAATCTAATCTAAATCTTTCTGGACGTATTTGAGTTTCACTTGTGTAAAACCTGCAGAGGAAACAGTTGTTTCGCTGCTTCTTCTTCCCCACAGCACCTGAATGCACAATGAGCCCAGCGTTGTGTCTCACTGTTATTTAGGTGTTTGCTTTTATCACACCTGAGCACCAACCTTCAGACCTGAAGCACAGGGTGCTGCAGTTCCTCTGACATCCAGCAGAGGCAGCAGTGAGTCAGTCTCCTGTGTTAAACTTTATTCTAACAGCTGGAACAGCCTCAGACTGTAGCAGCAGGTGATTGGCTGATGGTTCAGAGGACAAGTGACTGTAATGGAAGTGGTGACCTCTGACCTTCGCCCTGTGTCAGAGCGTTTGTAGCCGTGGTTCTCGCCCCGCCCCGTCCTCTCATTTGTCTCAGCTCCCTAAACAACACTGAGGCGTTCCTTGGAGAGCGACTCCGGGACGCTAAACACGGCGTTCAGGGTGAAAAGCAGTTTCGGCACAAGCTGTCAGATTGCGCCTGCTGTGCTCAGGGCAGCGCTCTCACCTGGACCTTCAGTGTAACCACTGCTCATCCACCTGCTGAACAAGCTGCTTCACACCTGCATCATCATACGGCTCTGGTAGGTTCATGTCCTCGTAGCTCTGCTTCCGCTCAGGTAAATACTCCATATAAGGTCACTGTGAGCCTGCCTGGTGTCTTTGACCTTTGACCTGCTGCTGCAGCTTGAGTCTTCAGCATTGACAGAGGACGTCATATGAGGAGGTCTCACACATCTGTCCCCACACGGAAGCCCTCTGTGGACATTTCGCAGCTTTTCACCACAATGATCGGATCAGGAGGAGTTGACGCCGTCCTGAGGACGCCGTAAACCCACTGACATGGCCCTCATGGCTCGCTCTGGAAGCTCCGCCTTTAGCAGCGTGACCCTGCTGGAGCGCAGGGAGCTGAACACATGGCCTGAGGCGTGTCTTTAAACTTGAGCTGAGATCGAACCAAAACGGTGAGCTGGAGCTCGACAAAAGCAGAATAAACTGTCCGACCATGAGCAGGTGGACTGGGACCAGAACGCCGAAATATTTGAGAAAGGAAACGTGTTTGCGGCTGAAACTAACCGCCTCAGGTTTGAGGCCACCATCAGGCGCCTCGTGACAGGACAGGAACCTCCCGCCTGTCGAGGTATCTCCAGCTCCTGTTGGGAGCAGCGTGAGCGTCCTGCAGATTACCAATGTTCAGATTCATGAGTGGAGGTTTGTGCTCCCTCCTTAAACTTCCTGTTTGTTTACACTCACATGTTTCTAATATTTTGTCCACGCTGTCTGAGTGGTGATAAAAATAATGCGTTTGTAATGATTGGTTGTGCATGCAGTTTGTTTAAAGCGGAGGTCGCCATAGCGGCAGCGCCATCTTTGATTGTAGAGGGACCGGGATCAAACCAGGGATCGCTTGTTTGTGAGGCAACCACGTGAACCGCTGCAGAGTGGATGATTTGGATTCTCTGCTGGTTCCTGTCCTCGCACAGGATTGGATGGTGGTGATGGTGATGATGTGGGGTGTGAAAGCAGATTTGTTTCCTATTGCAGCGTCTCTGCCGTCTGTGGCGTCGCAGTCAGAGGAGCCAGAGTGCAGAGAGGAGGGTGTGAGGACTGAGAGCCGTCCTCAGTTAAATGCTCAGCGTGAATCATGAATCACATCTGAGCTGAAATAAGCTCGGCTGTCCTTCACTTTCTCTCAGTGAAGCTCATTTTACCCAAAAGCACCTGCACCCTGCGTGCTGATTGGCCGGTTAGGCTTCAGGCCAGGACGTCCTTAGACGCTGTGACGTCTCCGGTTCCTCATCAAAACCACGATGAAAACTTCCAGAAGAAAAATATCTTTCCTTCTGCAGCTCCACTTCCTGCTTCCCTGTGGAGCAGGAAGTGGAGCTGCAGAGGAGGAGCTCAGATGATATCAGATGATATCAGAACTCGTGTGCGGGGATGGCGCTCACTTTGTTTTCATTGGATTTGCCTTTGTTCATGTTTCCTTGATCTGAACTCCAAAACAGAATAAATTCAGCTAATAAAATGAAATATAAACATTTTTTAAAATGTTTTATTTTGTTATAATTGGGGTTTTTTCTTATGAACTGTTCCTTTTGTTTTTTCCCTCTGATCATTTGTCATTTTATGGTTTTTATTCAAATCTCTCTTTCCTGTAAAGTCCCCCCCCCCTTTCCTGGCACTTTATTTATTTATTAATTTCTTTAATTTAATGAATCTCTGCCATGAGGGGCCGGCTCACCCCTGAGGTCTGCCCCTCTGGGGGCAGCCTGCCCCAACATTACTGCTGATGCAGACTGTGTGCAGCAGAGCTGTGGACTGCGTGGACACTTTCATATGTTCCCACTCAGATATCATAAAGTGTGTGTGTGTGTGTGTGTGTGTGTTTGTGGGCGGGCAGGAGGCAGAGCAGCAGCAGCAGCGTTTGCAGAGACATTCAGAGCGGAGCTGCAGAGCCGGTAAGACCACGTCCTTACTGAAACCCTGAAAGAGTGTGTGTGTGTGTACTACTTTGTGTCTGTGAGCGAGCTCGTGCTATTGGATGCAGATCATTTCTCGGGCTGTTCTGAAGCTTGGAGTTATTAATTATTGATCAGTTATTAATTGGTTTTGGCATGTGCACGTGTGTGTGTGTGTGTGTGTGTGTGTGTGTGTGTTATTCTTCCTGCTGGATGGAGCGTGGAGCTCGTTCATGTAATATTCAGAGGACGTGCGTGCAGGATGATTAACAGCGGGGAGCATGGGTCGTTTTTCAGCTGGAGCGTCATAAAGGCACAAACTACATCATATCACCTGTGGAGGAAACACCTGAGTCTCAGTCACGTCACTGTGATTTCCCACAGCACCCGAAGGCACCGCTGTCGTTCTTAATGAACAGGGAGGTGTTGAAGGATCGCCACCTCCACCTCCAGAGACGAGCAGCACAGCTGACTCTCAGGTGTGACTGAGCATAGATCAGCAGGTGTGTGTGTGTACAGAGCGTGCTCAGTGTGCTGCTGCGGGCTGCAGATGAATGCTGGGCAACCTCTGCGGTGCTGTGAGCTCAG
>VUQG01034625.1:0-10032 GCA_015106755.1 Etia nguti | reverse complement strand
AGCTCAGGCCGTCGCCCGGCGTCCAGTCACTGTGCTCTGCTGATGTCACACGTCGCTGAGACAGCAGACTCAGGCTGACTGGGGATCAGTTTGAAGCGGCAGGTGCAGACACAAAAAATGGTGCCCACAGCATTTTTTTAGGGTTCAGAGTTTGTCAAAGAGCTGCAGGATTAGTTGATAGTTCAGATATAGTCCTGCTGGGGGGGGGGTTCTGAATCAGGAGTCATGATGTTGGTGGTGCCGGTTTATCCTGGGAGCTTCCCGGCTGTAGTCAGGATGTGCGGTAACTGATGACAGAGGCTTGAGCATGGGTTCAGTCTGTGGTGGTTTCGGGCAGGCTCGCAGGAAATCTGGCACGCAGGACGGAACAGCAGGGCGGCTCCTAGGTCATTTCAGAGGCTTTTCTCTCCCACTCAGAGCCTCTGTGTTCTTTCAGCTGCTCGATCAGAGGCTGAGCTGGGAGTTAGTATTCGGGGGGTGTCGGGGTCCCGCAGGGCTGGCAGCAGGCCTGAAGAGCATTCAGCTGCAGAGGCTGAGCTCAGGTGAAGCTGTGTGGAGCGTTATTAAAGCAGCGTGTTATTAAAGCAGCGCGCAGGATGTGATGCCATGATATTAATAATGTATTCCCTGCAGACCCCCGGGGCCTAAAAGCCTCGAGCTCACAGTGGGAACCTGCTCGCTGTGGATTCAATTACAGGCAGGTGGTGTGGAAATGACACTCGGCTCTGAGAGGGGCCCTGAACTGTGAAGGTTCTCAGCCATCCAGGTCATCGTAGAGAGATGTGAGAGCCCCTTAAGGTGTCTGGGAAGGATCTCAGAACTGGATTATAGATGAACAGATGGTGTCGTACGACATCAACTGTCTGCCAGACGCCTTAACTGATTGTGACCCACACCCGTCTTCACGGTGGCGAGGTCGGATACGATGATGGACGTTCTGACTAACGCTGCTGTGATCCAGCTACGTCCACACTGGATTTATTTTGGTTTCTTTCCGGCTCCGACTGTGTCCGTGCCCTGAGGCAGTGAGCCGCCCACACGCTGGTCATGTCTCTTTGAAAAATCCACCTGGAACTTTCTGGCAGGCTGAAGCAGCGTTTCTCTGAAGCTTCACACGCCAAATTACACATGAGGGCAGAAAGCGTCAGTCAGGAACTGCAGTTCCTCTGGTGTCCAGCAGGGGCAGCAGGTGAACACAAACATGTGAGAGCCTGACACTGTGCTGGGCGCACAGATAACCTCCCCCTACATAACACCTGTATGGCGGAGTATGTGTTTATAACCCATCTGTTTGTATTGTGTTCTTGGGGGCGTGGCCTGTGTTTCATCGTGGTGCTGATGTCAGTGTTTTTTGTTGACATAACATAAACTCTGCACATTAGTGCTGTCGCACATGAATCTGCTTTGATCATTGTCACGTTTAAATTAGAGTCTGACACCACAGCGGGGAGGGGGCGGGGCTTAGATTGACGGCAGGAGATACACGGAGGCTGTCAGTTTGGATCAGGGTCAGTGGTCTTGGCGCCACAGCTGGAGCAGCGAGGTGTTTTGGGTTTGTTCTCCTTTGATTTGCTGCACGTCGCCACATCATCGTTAAGACCCATCTGATTGGAGCAAAGAGCCTCTGTCTGCCTGGAGGATCCTCATGTTCACGTCAGTCCTGTGTTCGTGTTATGAGCAGACGATAAAACGCCTGCGGGCGCGTCGCAAACTTGTATCTCATTTTAAAGACACAACAAGAGGAAACGTGAGACGCTGGCAGGAAACCAGTCAGACTGCTGTCATCATGCAGCACGCATACATATTCACACCGCTGGTTTATGCATTATTCATAACACAGACATCCACCAACACTAAGAGCTGACCGATGGAGGTGGAGGTGGGGGCGGCCCTGCAGACTTCAGTGCTGAAGCTGCTGCAAACTAAAACGTCTTTTAGTCTGAGAAGCTCCACCTGCAGTACTAGGTGAACACCGATGATCTCCGGCTCCTGTGAGAAGGTGGGGGCAGGTTCGCTCTTTCAGGAAACGGGAAGCAGCATGAGGTTCAGTGCATCAAACATCAGGTCTGCAGGTCCAAAGAGCGATGAAGCGGTGGTGATGGGGTCACAGGCTGGAGGTGGGGACTGCTGGGTGGCCATTTTCTTCTGTTTATCTTGGGCGGGGTCACTGAGGGGGGGATTCATGGAAATCCTGGTCCACCCATCAGCAGCTAACACGGCTGGCCGCAGGATTCAAACCCAGGACCTTCTCCCTGTGAAGCAGCAGTGCTAACCACCACTCGCCTACACCTGCAGAAACATTTGACCCTGAGCTCAGTCTGACTTAGAGAAGAGCCCGCTCCGCCTCTTCCTGTAGAGGAAGCACAGTCCAGGCTGTCTGAGGCCTGCTCCACCTCAGCGACCTCCACATGAATGCTGACAGTCTGAAGGATGACCTGTGACCTGAGGAAATCACCTCCTCATCTTCACTGTGAAGTTCTTCACCTCCAATCTGATTCCTGTATTCTTGTTGCCGCCTGTTCCTCCAACACGGGCCAGAACTCTGTGAGGCCCAAACTGCTCAGAAACACGTCGTCATGATGAGCTGCAGCAGCCAATCGGCTGATAAATCCAGAAGAGGAAGGTGGAGCCCGCCCCCATCCTCTCCTGTTTATTTCTAAGAATGCTCGAGCATTAAGCTCCATCCAAAAAAAAGATCCATCCTGCAGCGCCGCCTCAGCTCGGCCACGGTAACCACGCCACCCGTCCTGTCAAGCATCACTGGATCAGACCTCAGGGTTAAAACGTTAGCTAACTGCGCTGCTCATGGCCGATGCCACACAGCAAGCGCCATCAGCTCTTTAACTGCTTATCCAGCTCAGGGTCCTGGTGGGGGAGAGGCAGGACACACCTGCACAGGTCACCTGCGCATCGTGGCACAAAGACAGGAAACAGGTCTAAATATGGCTCAGTCTGCTGGAGACGGGGGGAGGAGCCTAGGTGGAACACCAAATCACAGCAGGAGCGCCTCAGGGCGCCGCGCACTGGCGACAGCCAGCTGCCACCTCCAAGGCGTTAATAATCGCTCCACTGGTTTCCATGACGTCTGCCTCTGCTGCTTCCAGGTTCAGCATGTCGACCATTTTGGCTCCAAGTGAACTAAACGGCGAGTTTCAGCTAGGACAGATCAAAGGAAAAACTTCTATCTGGATGAAGGTTTGAAATCATAACTCACACTAAACGCCGTATTTCACGTGACCTGACCCCCACATTCCTCACATCCCAATCTGATCCAGGATCTGGGATAAAGCCGGTCCACGGAGGACTTAAGTGGTCCTGTGGGTGGATGTGTCACTGTGGCATCACATTGGTCTGCTGGCTCCTCCCACACCGAGTGTCAGACAGCGTTGCGGCGTGCCGAGCTGTCGGCTCTGACTGAGCGAGCAGCGCTGATGAGATTCAGACCCACGGCCTCTGCGGCCCCACGGACACTCGAGTGGAAGCACTCATCGACAGCAGTGACATCACAGCACGCGTCAAATCTTTCCCCTCAGACGCTCTGCAGGGCGAACGCTTCAGGCGACTGACTTAGCTTAGAGTTCAAGTGAAGGATGAAGGAATCTGATTACTTTATCGACTGCTCTGTGATGAATGAGTGATGAATCAGCTGATTCTGAAACAAACTGATTTAAAGTGGAGCAACAAACAGGCCGCCGCGTACCGATGGAGCCCAGAGCGCACGTAGGGATGCTCGTACGTGCACGCCGATCTGCCGAGAGCTCACGGAGAGGACAGTAAATCAAAACAGCTGATTTATTTCCCGCTGGACGGAACGCTGATTTCCCCGGAGGGAGGAGGCCATGGATTTCATATCTGCTACAGCTTATTAAGTGCTTTTGTTTGGTTATAAATGATGATTACTGCGGCTGTTTGTTGTCCACTAATACAGTGTGGAATTTTTTAGTCCCAGAAACTTTTTAAAGGAATGAGCAGGTTCTAAATCCCCGGTGCGGCTGTGTTCGAACTTCTCATGGTGCTCTTTAACGCTGCACAGAGAGACGCTGTGCTTCCTTGGACGACGGCCTCAGAGGCTGCTGTTACGTAACTGCTGTTGTGTTTGCAGAGAGAGGAGAATGAACGCTCCGGAGCCCGAGGCCTGCTCCAGGCAGCAGAGCAAGCTCTGAGAAGCTGTGAGCGCCCAGAGCATCGGGTAACGTCAGGGTTAACTCTGAGTTTCCTGAACCACGAAGGTGGCTCACCATGGTAACTGATGGTGTAGCCCTCACCTGCTCTGGGGCAGGTTAGGCTCCAGAATAAAGATCAGCTGGTATGAAAACACCACCTTCTGACCAATCAGATCTCTGGAAAGTGGCGTCGCTGTTCCTGGAGGACCCCTCAGAGCTCTGCAGGTGAGCAGGAGAGTCCACATCTCCAGTAAGAAGATTCTTAGAGCAGCTTGTCGAACAGTTTCATCCTATCAGAAACAGAAACAGAGCAGCTGTTTTAACCGCTGGCCTCATCACATCTGTCCTGCGTCTGAATCCAGTTTCTACTCTTTCCTCTCAGACTGAATAAAGACTCCATTATATTCCATCAGGTTCTCCTTCCTGCTGCTGTAACATGAACTTTATGAATGTGATTTTCACTCAGCGTGGCTGCATTAACACACACACTCCCTCTGCTGTCGCACGTTCAGTCTGGGTTTAACCCCTGCGTAAAAACATACTCTGTCTTTTATAAAACCATCCGCTCTGCTGTCGGGACATTTATCCATGTTTGTGATTGGTCAGATGGTGGCAGCCCTGCCCCCGCTTCATAGTGGACTGAGGAGGAGAGGAGAGAAAACACACCGACTGGGAAAAGAGGAAAAATATCAGCAAGGGGCAGCTAATTACAAAGGAGGGAAAGCTGATAAAGACAGGAAGTGCGAGGAGGTTCAATCACCAAAATAAAACAGGAAATAACATCACAGAATGAATTCCTTTTGATCATTAATGAAACTGATAATTGTTTAATCAGTGATCAGTTTATGATTTATTAATGATGCTGCTGTTATATTCAAACTCAGGCAGAACCACGGTGGTGATCCTGATTTCCAGCTGCAGTTGTTTAGGTTTGGTTCTGTGAGTTTTGTGATTCGAGTCCGAATCGTCTGATTCAGAAACGGCAGGAGAGGAAGAGGTGGGTTGCAAAGCAGCTTGCAGCTGTGGGTGGGCTGAAGCAGCTTTATTAGAATGAGCTCTGAGTGTTTCTAACAGGATGTGTAGCTGAGCCTTCAGCTGATGTGGGGGTGCTCCTCCTCTGAGCTTCATGAAAACTTGGAACAAAAAAACTTTTATTTTGAAATTTCAAACCTTTTATTTTGAAGTGCTTCAGCTTTGGTGGCTCCAGAAGCTCCACCCACCGAGTGTTCAAACCTTCAGTTTACAAAGAGCAGCCAATCAGAAGAAAGCTGTCTTAAAGGGTGAGGAGCTTAAACAGCTTGTTTCAGACAGGCATCAATGTCTGAGCTGAAAACGGAGACACCAAAAGCTGCAGTTCCTGTAATGTCCACCGGGGGCTCCAGCAGGGGGTCAAAATGCTGATACTGAGGCACCAAAGTGTGGACCACATCCTCCCTCTTCTGTATACAGTCTGTGGTTTCTGAATAAGATTAATAACGATAATTTTACGCCTGGTGAGTCTGACTTCACCGACTTCTGGATTTTCTGTGAGACTTTAATGTGTTTAACTCGGGATGAACTTTTTAAACTGGCTCAGAGTCGGTCCACTTTAACCATTTAACCTCATTTTTAATAGTTCATGTGCAGACAGATGTCCGGCATGGGAACATGGAGCAGCTGTGCCTCGTGGCGAGCAATCGTGTCACAGCAGCTTCACATGAATCAGAGACCCCGTGAAGCGAGCAGCACTGCAGACACATCGGCGTGAGATCACACGCTGCTGTGGGCTGAACTTCTCACGATGGGCTAAAGCAAACACAAACATCCTGTGATTTGGAGGAAATGTGTTTATGTCACAGTTATTAGCCGTGGATGTGTTTTGCTCTCCGTCCTGTTTATTATGCATCGTTAATGTGCTTATTTTACAAACTCGTCTCAGCCAATCAGAGCCGACGATGACGAGGATGAGCTCTGTGACAGAGCACTCTGAGGATGAAGCAAACACTGACAAGACCCTCGCTGGGGTCTAATTTACCACTTCCTGCTGGCGCCATGGTTACCGCTGTCAGGTGACCAATCAGCGTTGGCATTTCAGCCGCAGGGGAAATAAGTCCAGGTGCCGATCGCAGAGTCATATGTTACCATGGTGATCCTGGCGTGGCAGTTTTCCTGCGGTTTTACCCCCTCGGTGAAGCTCTTGGCTCAAACTGTTCATCTCTAATAACGCAGAAATATCCTGTTTGAAGCTCTGCAGCCGAGTGTAATTGCCACGTGCGCAGACACACGCTGAGTCTGCTGGTGACAGTTTGAATTTGTGTTTTGGTGACCAATCAGAGCAGTGTGTGGCGGGAAACCATCAGCTATTGATGAATGCTCAGATTTCTATGAGCTGAGTGGATAAAGGTGGCCCATGCAGGTGCCGTTCGCGTATCAGACGGCCTTCTCATTGTTCAGATGGAGCATGCAGGATGGCTGTGTGTGTCTCAAAGCGTGGCTCGGCTCGACTCTTCGGGAATGTTGCGCACATCCGGCTATGCCCTAATCTGACTGATTTAACCGGAGAGGAGGACGGATGCAGCGAGATGATAGCCGTGGTTTCAGACTGCGGCCTTCTGCGGCTCGAAGCGCTTTGCAGCGTGTTATTAAGGAGTCGCTGTGAAGACGCCACCATGCCAAAGCTAACAGATATAGTTAGAGGTTACGCTGACTGTCACTGTCGCTCCATTTAGACGCTCGCTCTGACCAGGACAAAAACAACTCTTCCTTCACACGGTGTGACCTTCAGCTCGGCGAGGAAACCCAGCATCTGCTGCACACGAGACATAAAAACACTGCAGCGCTTCATATGGAGGGATAAACTAGGGACATGGACCGCGGGAGGCTGGCAACGAGCTGCACGCTTACAGCTCCTGCATACTGAGGATGATGTGCACACGTGTTTCATGTCATTATTTGAAAGGACTGTGAGTGCTTCGTGTCACACTGACCCTTTGTTTTCACTGATGCTGTATTTGACTGAGGTTTACACAGTCAAAAGCAGCACTGCTGTCACTCCGGTGTGTGAGGCACAGGAGCCCATCTCTGTACAGGTCGCTGTGGAGCCACCACCCATGATGGTTTGGAGGGTCTGTACGTGTACGTAAAACCTCAGCTAAACACACCACAGTAAGCTGAGCTGTGTCAAAGTCACCCACACTGGAGGACTGGAATATCTTTACTCCTAAAAACAACAACAAGCAGAGGAACTCGACCTGCGGCACGTTAACCAGGAAGAAACTTTGTGCGCTGTTGATCTTGCGTGCTGCACAATAACATTTAATATTTAGTATCTACTGTTATTTACTGTTAGCTAGTTTATTGTGATAGTGTTGTATTTATTATGTGGCTCTTTTTTGTTTGTTTTCTCTTCTGTTTTTTTTCTTCTCCATACAGGTGATCCAGGTGTTTTTTGTTTTTTGTTTTTTTTGTTTTCTTTTTTTTTCTTCCCCCCTTTCTCACCATCTCTTCTCCCCTCTATATTTCTTTCTCTCCCTCTTTTTCGTTCATTCTTTCTCCCTGTCCTATCCCCCAGTCATGTCTGTCCCGTCTGTAACAACCGAAAATCAAATAAAATAAATACATAATTATAATAAAGGTCAATCAAATGGACCACTATGGCAAGGCCATGATGATCCACTTGGTAAAGTAAATCCGCTAGGCATCTTTCTTGGCCTTCAGACAACAATTCTGATGGCTAAAGATCCAAACGGGACAGGCTTAAAAAAACAAAAAAAACAAAAAAACAGGAAGAAATGTAACTTCACAGGTTTAGTGTCATCTATGTGCCGTTTATGTCATCGTAGGATGAAGCAGGACTGACATGCATTTCTCAACTATTAGTGATTTCACACAATGACAGAGCCTGAGAACTGAGGAAGTATCAGCGGCCACACAGAGCGCCTCGATTAGCTGGCTCACCAATCAGATTTCATAAAACATTCACAGAAACGTATCGAAACACGTCGCCCTTCTCAGAGTCTGGCAGTAATCTCACTGCACCATCAGTTTAATGGGCTCTGATATAAAAATGTGTTCAGTCTGTAGATTTATCAGAGTCATGTTAAACACGTGTTTCAGTAGATTGTGAGCCTTTAATGAGAAACTCTTGGGTCCGTGTCACTGACTGTAAATATGATAAAAATGAGCGTCTAACCAAACTTTCTGGACCTTCTTCTACTTCTCGCTCCTCCACTGTCCTCAGACCTCACTGAGCTTTTTGTCAAACTCATTTGGACTGATCGCATCTGCATTATCGCTGGTTTCTGCAGTATTTTGACAGATCTGCGTCGTGAGTGGATATGAAACATGGAAACGTTGTCCCATCACAGTTACAGAAGAAAAGCTGCTGCTGACGTTTGGCACAAAGCCCATCGGCGTGCAGGGGAAACCCAGTGTTGCTCACTTTCCCCGATATGGAGAAATTCAGATTTGAGAGCCGGAGGGTCGAGCGGAGGTTTCAGGACGTGCCTGACGAGGTGAGAGAGGAAACTTGGTTTGGGCCTGAAACGCTGCAGCCATCGCCGTCACATCCTGGGCCTCTAAAGGCAGCTATCATATTTCTGTGATTGATTGCTTTACTACGTGTTAATAAATGGCACCTATCTTTGACTGCAGCCTCTCCTCACCCCCTCTGTTTATGTCTGAGGGTGGGAGGAGTCCCTTTGAGTCCACTTCCTCCTGCCGGCTGATACGCACACTCACAAATATCTGAGCATCCTGTGCCGCGGTTATTACTGAGACTCTGCTGCAGGATGGAGAGGTTGTAGCACAGCTGCCGAGGGTGAAACCGATGACAGAGGGTGGAGGGAAGGTGTGGTGGTCCATTTTTAGTGTGAAGAAAGACACCAGCTGTGGCTGTGTGGATGTCTGCAGGTTAGTGTGAGGCTGTAACCAGCTTTTGGAAAAGCTTTTTTCTTCATCAGATGTTTAGGCCACACTTTGTTATAGTAGAGTCAGTGTAAGAGTACTAGTAGTACTATTATTATCATTATTGTTAGTAACAGTAGTAGTTTGCAGTCTGTGTAGCTTCTCCTGTTTGCAGACATGCTGATAAAGCTGCCAAAGAAACAAACCAGAGGAAGTCATTTCTCAATTCAGTGATTTTTCTGTCGCGTGTCGCACACTCACACACAACTGCTCCGTGTGTGTGTGAGTGTGTGTTTCCATCCTGATCACGTTTGTTAGTTCAGATTTACCGTCATGAACAGTCCATCATTATTACAATATAAAGCAGCGAGAGGCAGCTGCTATGTGATTTAGTGCTGACGGTAAATGGAGGACGTGTGTGTGTGTGAGTGAGTATGTACCTGTTTAGACATCTGTGTGAGGACCAACAGCCCCGTCCTCATTAATTTGAAGACATTTTTGAGACTCGAAATGTGGTTTCAGTGTCAGAGTTAGAGTTATGGTTAGGTTTAGGCTCAGGGTTAGGCATTCATTTTCACACTTTCACATGTTCCCACTTGAATATCATAAAGAGTGCGTGTCTGTCTGTGTCTGCGTGTGTGTCTGTGTGTGTGTGCGTGTCTGTGTGTCTGTGTGTCTGCGTGTGTGTCTGCGTATGCGTGTCTGTGTCTGTCCGTGTCTGCGTGTGTGTCTGTGTGTGCGTGTGTGTCTGTGTGTCTGCGTGTGTGTCTGCGTATGCGTGTCTGTCTGTCCGTGTCTGCGTGTGTGTGTCTGTGTGTGCGTATGCATGGCTGTGTGTCTGCGTATGCATGGCTGTGTGTCTGCGTATGCGTGTCTGTGTGTGTGTGTCTGTGTGTGTGTCTGTGTGTGTGTCTGCGTGTGTCTGTCTGTGTCTGCTTGCGTGTCTGTGTCTGCATATGCGTGTGTGTGTCTGTGTCTGCCCGTG
>VUQG01034619.1:0-10549 GCA_015106755.1 Etia nguti | reverse complement strand
TTTTTTTTTTTTACTGACCACACAGCTTTAATACTTTTATAAATGAAATGTCACTGAACTTGCATTTTCTTTTCTTTTGATCCTCTATAGTTGCTGTAAAACATTTTGCATCACAAAGACCCCTCAAAGCTAAGACTAGGCTTAAGTTTTGTTGATGCAGCTGATGTAAATTTAAACTAAAGACTAGTTTGAACAAAAACTAAAGATATAAACAATACGCTTGGTGGAAATCGGTTGATGTGACTGCCGTGTGAATTTTCTGCCTAATAGATAAAAGCTTCTTTTGGCTGCTCCCTTAATCACAAGGGTCGCCACAGCGGATGGATCTGCATGTTTGATTAGGCACAGATGCCCTCCTGATGTAATCCTCCCATTTAAGTGGGTTTGGGGGCCTAAAGATTACTTCACGAAATTAGGGAACCAAATAAAAATAGATGAAAAAAATACCTCCGAAATACACATTTATTAAATTAATAAATGAAAACAGTACAAGGATAAAGAAATCAAAGGATTCAAAAAATTGATTATACTTTTCACACAATATTTGTCTCATTTCAGCTTAGGGTAGGGTCACTGCATGCTGCTCTCATCTAGGGGCTAAACATTATATAAGATCAAATGTTAGCAAGAGTGGATGAATGAGAGAAAGACAATCCAATATGGAAAGCTTCGTTGCCTGTAAGTTTCAGTCGAGCATTTGGGTATAAACCTGTTGCAAACATATGACAAAGAC
This sequence comes from Etia nguti, assembly GCA_015106755.1. Taxonomy (NCBI): domain Eukaryota; kingdom Metazoa; phylum Chordata; class Actinopteri; order Cichliformes; family Cichlidae; genus Etia; species Etia nguti. The sequence goes on along the minus strand of VUQG01034619.1, from coordinate 9,816 downwards.
TTGTTCCAAAAGTGTAGAATAACCCTTGCTGTAAGGTTACTTAAGCTCAGTCATGCTGTAGTAGTACGGAACTGTAATCACAGCCTGCTCTCAAAAAAAAAAAAAAAGAAAAAAGAAAAAAGAAAAAAGGGGGGCGGGGGTCAAGAAGAACAATGAAGAAACCAGCAAGATGACGATGATACAAACCTTCTCACAGTCGTTCTCTGTGAACTTGCTGAGGAGCCTGCTTCTCTGCTGGGACTTGAGATTTCTCAGCATGGAGGCGATGATGGAGCAGACGTGTTCTGAGGAAGAGTAAAGTGAGAAGAGAAAAGCTCATCAGCGACACGAAATCTCTCTCAAATATCTCCAGCATGGCACCGCTTCACTAAAGTAAGCTTAAACAGTAAGCTTAAAACCCAACAGGTGCATGATCTTTCACCACAGTTACAGTAAAAAAAAAATAAAAAAAAAAATAGTCTCAAACTCTTAAGAAAAAAGAACCGATTACTGCAAATCTCATTCTCACCCACATCCACAGAAAGGACAAATCGATTAGCACTTGATAATTTGCAATTAGAGCACGCAGCCGGCTAAGCGTGGATACTCTTACAGAGAGTGCACAGAATGAGAGGAGGGAAAAATGTTAATGAAATTTAGAAATCAATTTTCATTTTAGGGCATGCTGGAACATGCTAAATGGTTTCGGCTGTGGCTGAATTACATTTATCGGGGTGATAGAAATTTGTCTGTTGCAGCTCTGGGGCCATTTAGCAAGCAGGAGGTCTAGAAACATGTTAATTGACTGAATTAGCAACAAACACCAGTTAGTCACATTGAGTGCCCTTGTTAACCAAATTCATGCTATGTAAGACGTGTTATCTCATTCAAAGACCTTCTTAGTCACAAAGGGGCACCAAAAGGCAACAATCATAGTATAATATTGCTCCATGATATTGAATGGGAAATACAGTGTACACACAAGGGGGGAAGAGAATATGACATTGTAAAATCTCTGGATATACAGAGTGGAGGGGGAAAAAATGTAATTGGACTTTATCAACAAGAGGTCAATATTCTCTCTCAACGAGGCTTTGCAGTTGCTAAGCAACAAGAGTGCAGGAATCAATCCCATTTCTACTTTTTAAAAGGGGTCGTATTTGCTGTCAGCTCCCTTTGTGCAATCCCCTATGACCCGCAGGCTCTCTACCCACAAGAAGTGAAGGCTGGGAACACTTAAGGCTCTAACACCTGCCAGATGTAGCCTTTAAGAATATAGAAATATCCATCAAAAGCAGAGGGGAAAAAAAAGAAAAAAAAGACGTGTGAAAATGAACCAGCATACAATGCAAAATAAACTGGAGTTGCAGTGTTTCAGGACGGCAATCCAGAGGAAATGTAAAATGTAGCAAAAGCTGAAATTAAACAATAAATGTTTATTCCTGCTAAATCTGAACGCCAAATATCTGGTTATTTCAACACTTCTGTTCTCGTCTATTGCTATCAAACTAAATCCCTCCAATGTTTTCCATCAAACTTCTATTAATTTACTCCATATTTCTGATGTAATAAAAGTCCCTGAAGCTGTGGCTTTGTGCTTTAATTATGCCTCTAAGCAACCAAATATTCATGAATAAAAAACAGCTTTTAGTTATTTGTTGACATAGAGAAAAGGTAATGTTTGTTATAAGCCCTATATGGGCATGGCTTGATCAGGTGTGATATATGGTGATGGCAAAATAACGTAAAACTTTCAAGGCACTCCGGATGGCATCATTCATATCTCAACAGTAACTGCATGAATAACCATGTCTAAAGTAGACCAATTTTTGATTTATACTGCTGTGATTTGTGTGCTTACAGGAGTAAATTAAGGATTAATTAACTATACTTCAAATTTTGACACAGTAAAATCAACTCAGCATTTCGATTAAAATCCTTTATATCATCATGACACCTCAGAAGAAAGGAAAAAATAAATGAACTATTTTTGACTGGTTCAGAGGTATCACAGGTATCTGCTCTGGCTGCACATCAGGACGTTTCGGTCCAAGGATCCCTTATTTTAATGTAGACAGCCTTATTTCCTGTACACAAAGACAAGGAGGCTAAATGCCATTTCCAAAAGGACACTACTTTATCAACTTGATCCAAGTGGTAATTGATGTCACCACCTCCACGCCCTGCCGGGGAGGCTATTGATCGCTGGCTGCAGAATGTTCTTTCCAAAGAGTTTAAACTAAGCAGAGACTGCTCCTTTGAGATTTGTGAAGGAGGTGGGAGCGGAATTACATTGTGGCTACCAGATAAAGGGCAAAGCTGAGTAAAAATAAGCTTCCTCATCTGTCTTCAGAAAAGTGTGCAATCAATACCTCATTTAAATGTTTCAAACCTCCTTCGGTATCTCGCTTTGGGAAGCGCCCTCTGGCGTGACCAATCACGGAAGCGCCACTACCACCACGCCTGTCCAAGACAGACCAATCACTTCAAGGACACGGGGTCCCCCAACTCCCATTATAAGAGCCCCTGGCCCCAACTCTAGGCATTCTCGCTTTCTTCCCTGTAAAGATTATAAGAGCTCCTCAGCGGTCCTGAACCAGGATAATTAATTTAATCTGTTCATTGACGCAGCTGTTAATTGAGTTCAAGAATGTGGGTTTTTCTCGTTTTCAGGAACATCTATTATGCTGTAGCTATATATTTTCGTCATGGAAATAATTGCAGTTGTCACATTACTGCTATTCGCGTGTTACAAATCTAGCTCGGCGGCATCCACATACATGCTTCCTTCAGGATCTGCTAGATAAAAGGAGAGCATTTTCCATTAAAGTGTATTTAGCTGCAATTTCAGTCTGTTAAGTTGGTGCACCAATTGGCCAGCATTCTCTAATAAGGATGTTTATGAAAGGGGCCCACTGACTGAGGCCTACTGCCCTCTCATAGAGGGAAGCCTATGTCACGCCAGTGGTTATCACACTGGGTGGTAGCGGCTATTGTGATGGCATATGAGTGCCAGAGACTTCAGCCTCCTGTACACCTGCATGCACATTCTACCAGAGGAATGGCTACCTCAGGGGCCCTTTCTAGGGGTGTGTCTCTGGGGGACATCTGTGCAGCTACTAGTTGGGCATCCTTACACACATTTGTTAGGTTTTATTGCCTTGGCGTGACTGCGCCCTCATTAGCAAATTCAGTATTTAGTGTGGGCTCTAAAAGACACGCAGACCCTTTAGAATAGGTGTGAGGTGTTGAACTGCCTGGGTCAGGGAGTTACAGGCTTCAGAGCACGCAATCTGGGAGTAGGCTATATCTCCCATAGTAAGACACAGCACTTGGTTTTCAGAGATGTTATGCAAGTAACTAAACATTTTGCTTTAACTCTTGAATAATGAGTGTAATAACTGGGGGGGAGTAAAAAAAGAAAAAACAAGACAACACTAGATCAATGGATACTGCTGTTATAAATGTCAATCAACCACGTAGTCTGAAAAGCATGTGAGTTGCATTATTGCCGACAATAAGACAAAGCGAGACTGCTGTTAGTGTTTGCACTTCCAAAAAGTAATGCACGAAACCCTCCAGTAAACTTAAACTACTTCAAAGCAGTGAACGAGGTCCCTGTCAAATATTCCTAGAAATATTTGCACTCATATTACCCCATGCATAATATTCCAAATGCGAATACTCACTCACCCTCCATCAGTCATTCATCATTTGCATTTGCTTTGCCCCAGGGGATCCATAACACTAAGTTAACATGCAAATAACCCTGAGGGGCCTAGATTCAATTATTGATTGACAGTTAAAGGAAGTGTGGTGTAGTTCTGAATGACAGAAGAACAGATAGGTGGTACCTAAATAATAGACGGACTGGGTCTGGACTAAGAGCACCCTAGGGAGAGCAATCAGCCTCTCAGCACCACGGGATAGACTGTCAGAAGGTACCTGAAGGAGCATGAATGAACTGTGGTTTTGTTTGTTTGATTTATATCATTGATATCAATTTGCTATCATTAGCTTAGCTAAGTTTAAAAACTAAATCTACATATTGCCCCTAGGAAATGCAGAATACATCTTGTTCCGATACCTGTAGGTGGGTACACGGTCTGATAATTTAGGAACTATAAGGATGGAAATTTGCAGTCCTGAATGTTTTCAGCTGCCACAGTAACTAATGCTGCTGTCTTATTTTTGTCATAATTGAAGCAGTCATCTGTTTAATTAGCATCTTCACGGTTCCTCAGATGAGTACATAAACAGGTATCTGAGTGTATGTTCTTGGGAGCAGAAATGACAAGAATTTAAGTTAATCTACGTTATCCTGTTGACAAAATGCAGGCTATCCTGATGACTTAACACACATGACATGTAAAATCTGTTTGAATATTTTGTGAGTTAAAAATACATTGCTTAATGCAGCTGTTCACACCAACTGCGTAATTTCCGTAGAAGAATTTGCGTCATTTGTTTTTCTTTTAACCAATCTTGATTTTTCAGATGCGAATAAACAGATCTGACCAATCAGACCCCTGTATTTGGCAACAAGTGTGCTTGCAGCTCAAAATGCGCACAGGTACTGGATATAAAAATAGTAAAATAATACTATTTTACCTCAGACACAGATAGATGCTGCTCTGGCTCAATTGGCTCTCTGACATTGTTTATCTGCATCCTCAAATGTGGTCCAAACTCTGACAACTAAAGCTCAGACTGCCCCACTGACATCCTGAAATATGTACGAAACAGGCCATGATACAGCTTGAAATCCTGGATCAAACCATAAAATTTTCCCTGCTGTTTGCTTGTCTTGAGAATTGGATGAACCCAGAATCTCCATTTCTTCCTTCCTTCTTCCTGTGTAGAAACACCAGGTCCAGCTTGTCATCACTAGATTTCAACTTTTCTTCACAATGTGGTTTTGGCAGATGAATTTCCCACAAAAATGCAAGTTCATATCCAAAAAATTCAGAATTTCAAGTCACTTTTCTACAATTCACTCAGTGAGGTAAGGCCTTTAGAAGTTCCTCTAGAGGAAAAGGTCTGGAGAAAGTAACCAAAGGCCACATCTTCGGATTCATTCATTATGCTTTATAAGATTATCAGACTTTCAGACTGTCACACTGTCTACATATAGTTTTGCTGTATGGGAGCAGTTTTTGTATACAAAGTATATATAGTTCTAGTCTATATTTGTCAGAATAGTCATGATCACAGATGAACTCCAGGCAATGTAGGGGAAATTTGTATGGGACATACAACGTTGTCCTTTCTCATATTTAGCAAACAATAAGAGGTCATCTACTAATGGAAATAAGCAAGGACGCTGCCTGGTTGGAATATGGCATGGCACTTGACGTCTGCTCAGCATGCATTTTCCAGACCATTTTTTCCAGCGAAAAAAAAAAAGAAGCTGTCAGGCTAATTCAATTTCTGACTGTGCTGGACATATGCAGACAGCTCCACCAGGTAATATAAGAGAATTTTAAGGTTGCAGTTTTATTGCTTTTAGACAGGTGTTAAAGTGGAACGGAACGTTTCAGAATGGGAATTCCAGTTAATCAGTAGTCTAATCTCCAAAAATAACTTTCTTGAAAGTAGGAAACTATCAAGAAAGTTATTTTCCTCTGTGTTGTAACTTGGAGTTGCTCGCAGTTCATGGGATGAAGATGTTTGTTCAGTACTAAGAATATAATGTCACCCTACGGCCAACTTATAACTTTAACTCATCCTTTTTTCTTGTAATCACTGTGACATATTAATGCTCCAGATATCAATAAAGTTGCCTGGCTAACAATACAAAAGATCAGAAGGGAAGGAAAAATGTTAGTGTGATAATTCATTTTCAGAGACAGAGAAAGGTGTTAAAAAGAGAGGACTGTAGAAGAAGCTGTGAGATTATTTTCAGAGGTAAGGACTGCTCAGTGAAATCTGAAAAACTAAAAATCTAAAGGTTAGGCAAAGTTCTAAATTTAGAGATTTTTTACAATAGCTACAGGATCTATTGATGATCTGTCGCTGAATTTATGCATTTTTTCATATAGTGAAAAATATGGAAAACAAAATGAAGTACAACAGTTTTGTTGCATGAAAAATACACTTTAGTGCAGGCTAAACTGGTTACTGTGCAGTATTCTGATGAAGATTGCAATAATGGACTGGTGCCAAATCCCACTTTTCAACCCATGCTATTAATCAATTTCTGACAGAGTATATAACTGCAGAGCAATCATTTTCTAAACACTACAATAGGTCCTATAAACAAAAAACTCTTTTGAAATGTACAGTATATTATATACTTGTTCCACCTTGTAACACCAAACCCATTAGTGCTTACTTATTACTTGCTACTACTACCAAGTAATACACTTCGCCTAAATGTTGTCCAAGTCCCTTCCTGATCAGTTTGTTGAAATAACCCGTTTATATACAGTACTTGTAAATATACTACAGCACATTTCATTAAAGTTTACAGAGATAAAACATGATCCCCCCACAGAGGAAAGACCAAATATGAAGAAGATGTTAATTAGATATGTCTTTACACAAGGCTCAAACAGCAAATCTTTCCCTCTGAAATACACTAATAATAGGATTAACACAGCACGACTCAGACAACACAGTTTGCAATCATACTTGTAAAATGTTACTGATACCAATCTATGCCTAAAACGTCTGTGCGGGGAGAAGGATGAATAAAGGAGATTTCTATTTGATTCTGGGCTTTTTTCCCAAAATATACAAGTTTCATCTTAATATCTAGATAACCAAGTTTTTCCATTATAGTCCCTTATCTAATGTCATATATTTTACTATGTATTCATGCTTTAAGAAAAAATATCTCATTTGTTAATATCAGAGAAGAGATGCTTGTGATAAAGTAAAAAGATGATAGAGTTTGATGTTTCTTCTTTGTAATGAAATCTCTTATTGAGGAGGAAGAGGAGGAGTGGAGTTGCTTTCATAAAGGGATGCCGTTTCCATCAAATGGCCTATTCCATCTTTTATACCCACAACGTGTATATCTTGTAGACCTGCAGAGCCATAAAACATGACGGTCTTTCTAATACGGGTCTCTTTCTGGCAGCATGTCTCACTCATTACCTATAGTAGTGCAGTCATTAGAAAATAAGGGTCGCGATACGGCCGTTCACAGCACTAGAAGGTGTTTGTGTGGCATTCAAAATGTATCATGCACAAAGGCCTCTGTTCCCTCTCTCGCCACCAAACAAACACGCACATGCACACAAGCGCACACACAAAAAAACCCCACTTTTCTGAGTTGGAGCCGGAGAAAGAGCTAGGACTATTGTGCCTTGCCATGTAAATTAGTTGTTTACTTCTGTTCCCTCCCGCACTCGCTCGCATCATTAGCCACCTAAATATAACAACCGGCTGCCACCAATTTCCATCATACAATCTCATTTCACTGGTAATGACAGAGTACATACACCAATAAACCGAGACCCTAAAACAAGGTGAATGGCAGTGTCGAGACAAGAATACTTATGAGCACAGAAATGTAATTTGTTGTTCGGGTTTTTCTTTTTTCGAGTCTTTTCAGTGTTTTCTCGCCACTTACAATATCTCTATTAATTATGCCATTCTGTGTGCTAACTTGGTCTGGCAATCCCTGGTCATTTGGGCTGTGCTAATTTCACAAAGGATTTCACGGGGATCAGTCTTCACAAAAAGGTTTATGATAGAGAGAGCAATAGAGTGAATGTAACAGAGGGGACTGTGGATAGAAGGACAGCGAGGTGCATACCTCCTAATTACTTCTGTTTGAAGCGCATGATAGTTAATTAATCTACACTGTTATTATGTTATTCCAGAGAACCACTTGAGTCACAGCATACTCAATTAGAAGTCTTACGGAGAAGGAGGGTTCACTCTTATATTGTGACAGGCAACTCATTATATCTATTGCTGTTTGACGAATCAATACAGATGTGATTGGGAAAGTTATGCAGGTCCCATTTGTAACCACAGAGAATAATAACAGTAATCATGGGCCAAACATCAAACCAGGAGAGTTATATTGATTCTATGAAGTTATTTTGAGTTTTTCCCCCCTACCAATGATTATGTTAGTATTGGAAAAAATAAATAAATAAAATAGTAAGGATCCTCAAAAAGCCAGCGTCCGGAATCAGAATTAGTCTGCTTTATGCACATGCGGCACATGCGGCACATGCGGCACATGCGGCACATGCGGCACATGCGGCACATGCGGCACATGCACAGTGGTGGACAGAAATTCAACAAAGTAAATATAAGTAAGTAAAGAAAAAAAGTTAGCTAAAGCTAAAGCAACTTGTGTGTGTGTGTGTTGCGCACACGCACGCACGCACGCAGTTTCAATAAAATGTATGTAATTTGCTTTCTGACGTAGTACCGTCATTACCAGGCATCTGACTAAGATAGCGCCGAGTAGGGCAGCCTCTTCGCGAGCTCCCCCAAAGCAACAGCTGGTTTTTGTGTTTAATTTTCCTTTTCCTTTATTTTTTCCAGAGTAACCCATGTCTGCTTGTGTATGACCGACAAACCTTACTGGACATAAGAGATAGACTTTCTCATCATTTTCCGGAGTTCAAGTATTGCAACACGGACCCTCCGTTTGCAGACCCCCTATTCATCTTACCTGAGACGCCTTTGTTCTGGGCCCCTGGAGGCCGCAAACGCAGACACAGAGGGAGAAGATCCGGCGTTCTGGTTCGACTGAGACGGCGCACTAACAGACCACCGCTCCCCAGTTTATTACTGGCTAATGTGCAGTCTCTGGAGAACAAGCTGTGCGAGCTTTGGGCACGGATCTCATTCCAGCGAGAGATGCAGGACTGCTGCGTGATCTGCCTCACAGAAACCTGGCTATCGGATAAGGTACTGGACTCCACCATACAACTACCGGGGTTCTCTGTGCACCGTGCGGACAAGTCACAAGAGCTAACTGGGAAAAGCAGAGGCGGTGGTGTGTGTTTCATGATCAACAACAGCTGGTGTGATTATGTGAACGTGCACCCGATCAAATCCTTCTGCTCACCGGACCTGGAGTACCTGATGATTAAGTGCCGGCCATTCTAGCTACCGAGGGAATTTACAGCAGTGATCATTACGGCTGTTTACATTCCCCCACAAGCCGACACTGACCGAGCACTCCGGGAACTGTACAGCGCGATCAACAGTGAGGAAACCGCGCACCCAGAAGCAGCGTTTATCACAACCGGGGACTTTAACAAAGGAAACCGGAAGAAAGTTTCACCAAAACTCCACCAACACATCCATTTCCACACTCGTGGAGACCGGCTAGTTGACCACTGCTACACCTCCTTCCGGGATGCGTACAAAGCCCTCCCCCGCACCCCATTCGGCCAATCAGATCATCACTCCATCCTGCTCCTGCCCGCCTACAGGCAGAAGCTGAAACAGGAAGCTCCAACCCTGAGGGCGGTGCACCGTTGGTCGGACCAATCGGAGTCCACGCTGCGGGACTGTTTTGATCACACGGACTGGGAAATGTTTCACGCGGCTGCTGACGACATCGATGAGTACACAGACTCAGTCTGCGGATTTATCAGGAAATGCGTGGAAGATGTCGTCCCATCCAGAACAGTCAAATTCTTCCCAAATCAAAAACCGTGGATTAACAGTGATGTTCGCACGGCACTGGCGGCACGGAGCACTGCTTTTGCCTCCGCGAACACATCGGACTACAAACATGCACATTACCAACTCCGGAGGACGATCAAAGCAGCCAAACGTGAGTACAGGGACAGGGTGGAACAACAGTTTGACAACCCTCGGAGTATGTGGCAGGGACTAAACACCGGTAGCCCTGAC